>ML104510.1:0-50822 GCA_003697995.1 Taxidea taxus jeffersonii | reverse complement strand
ACAGACAGACAGATAGCTAATTAGCATATATTTTCTGAGTGCTGGATAATATGGAGGCATTGGAAAAAATGAGAATAGAGAAAAATAAGAGCTAAGGTTTCTTAAGTGCTTCCTACAATCCAGATACCCCTCCAAACACTTAAGCATTTTCTCATGCAATCCTCCCAACTCTGGGTGGATTTCATTAGCACACTGCCTTTACAGAGGAGAAAGCAGTGGCACAGTGAGGTTTAAGTAATTTGCCCAAATTAATGTGACTAGTAAGTAGCTGGGCTGTGATCAGAACTGAGGCAAGTCTGGCTCCAGGACACACACTCTAAACGATGACAAGAGTCAGACTGTGGAGCTTAGTGTTCAACAGGGAATGAGAATGGCCTGAGTGGCAGTTAAAATACTGTGTGCTCAACTGTGTGGCAGGGAAAGCACAGGACGGTGTGATGGCAGGATACAGGGGCCTTCGCCCAGACCCCAGAAAGGCTAGGGAAGGCTTCCCAGAGAATTTGGCCATTGGGGCTGGCAGCTGATGATCACCTTGTCTTTTGGTAATTTTAAAAAAGCAAAATATTGGGATAAAGAGTAGAAGGCAGTGGGGGAAATAGTCATCAAGAGGAAAGTTGAACAGCACAGTGGAGAAATATAAACAGGAAGGTAGTATAGGATTGCAGACTGATATAGCTACTGGGTCCCAGCTGAGGTTCTGGGTCTGACCTGGTCACCAACACTACCAAGTCATTTGAGGCCTTGAACAAATCCCAACATGTCTCTGGGTCTTGAGTGTCTTCCTCTGGAAAATGAGGCAACTAAAAAATATCTAAGGTCTCTTTGGGTCCTGAAATGTTTCAATTCTAAAATGCTATGCCCTACAAAGAGTTTTCAAGAAACTGAGAACTTTTTATAAATTTTTAGCTGAGGAACGAAAGGAAAGAAAAGTGGTGGGAAAAGTGCATCTCTCCCTCTTTCTCTCTCTCTCTTATCCAGGGAGATGTTACAGAGCCCTGACTCTGGACAAGGTAGGTTGGTGGCATGCTGCAGAGAAGATGGAGATGAAGAAACTGAGCCTTGTTTCCAGGGTGCTCCCAGGAGAGCAAGGAGGTCAGCCATGGAGCAGTGAGAATCGCTAGTACCTACACAATGCTGGTAGAACGAACTAGATGCCCTTCGAACAAGATACACACTCACTTCAACACACAATAAGCCAGTGAGATTGGTACTTTTCTGAACCACATTTTATGAGAGAGGAAACTGAAGCCCAGAGGACTTAAAGTGACCTGCTCAAGGAAAGTGGACCAGAAATCTTTCTCCAGAGTCCATGTTCTTCATCCCAACAGTGACCAATTTTGAGTAGATCCCAGGCAAGGATATGCTACCATCATCTGTCCAATACAACTTCATATTTCAACACAGCTCCCGTTTTTATGTGTCTCACTTCGTTTCAAATTATACTATAGCTTTTTATTAATATAAGACAATAATATCCAGTATCTTAATGTAATTTAAGCAGGTATATATATAGGTACTATATATGGAAAAATATACTATATATAATAAAGTATTAATATATACTAAAAGTACTTTTAGATTTGTCTTCTAGATTTTTGTGAAAATTAGGAAGAGACCTGTTACAGAATTACCAACAGTTTTCTTTCTCTGTTTCCTTAGCTTGATAACAGGCTGTCTGAGGGCAGAGATGGCTCCCTCTTATATCCCCACTCCTGAGCATCATTCTTGCAACTTTTTTCACACCTATTATACAATCAATCAGTAATCCATGTTTTTATCATGGGAAAGCTCAAGGTTTTGTCATTAAGGGGAAAAATGATCTCAAATAACCATGATGTTTATTTTTGGTTTTATAAAAACAATTTCAAAATGACTTTTTCTGTAAAAGGCTTTCACAAAGAAAAAAACAATTATTTAAGTGGCTCTATTCTTATGATGCAACGTATAGGTTCACTATAAAGGAAAACTGTCGAGAAAGCATCAAATCAGATGATTTTATGCTTCATAATATTGAAGTGCTCCTGTTTCCAATAAACATCAACTCTGTGAAAAAGAAGTTGTGAAACTGATGTTGTTTTGACAGAAAATCTGCTTTTGGTTTTGCTTTTTAAGTCTGTATTTAATATAATATAACAGCAAGCAAGCTGTTCTGCCTCAAGTGAGTCTAAAAAACGGTGGCACTATTGTCACTGAGTGGTGACACATATTCAAGATTAGGGAGTCATGAAAGCAGAGAATACATTTGATTTAACACAATCTGTACAATTTAACACAATCTGTACTTTAAGCTCTTGTGGCAGTTGAATATACTGATAATATAACAAAACGTGGACTAAAAATGCACAAAAATAGCTCTCCGGGGATCAGATTGCTGGAAGGAATTCTAGAGGTCAGCTAGGCCAGCCAAATTTCAACAATGTAAAGGTGATGCAATTTACCCAAAATAGCAAAATTCCTACCTGATGATGATGATGAATAATCTTATAATAATAATGATCAATAATAATGAGGGGGAGGTGCAGCAGAAAGAACATTAGGGAGAAGATTCTGGACAGACGATGGTTTGACCACACCTCTGTTGCCCTCTCTTTTCTGTTTGGGTCCAATCATCAGCCTCTCCTGAGCTGAGGAGACCCTGGTACAGGAGGCAAATGGGCCCCAGGAGGTGAAGGGCAGTGTTTTAAAATGCAGGGTTTTTTAATGATCAGGTGTGATGGGGTCAACAGGCACAGTGACAACTACCACTGAAAAGACTGTTACACTTCCCAGAGGATGGAGCACACTATACCACATAGAAAAGCATAAAAGTCCGTCAGGAGGTGGAGGGAGCAAGGGGAAAATGTAGATAAGAACCTTTATTCTGAATTTTGTAGGAGTGGATGATTAGATTAGGGTAAGCAGGCCAAACAGGTTTAGGATTGACGAGTTTGAATAATTTCAGTGGGCTCTGCTAGGAGTCTGATACCTGTCCCCAGGGTGATTAGGGCAGAAAAATAGTGGCTCAGCATGTCAGAGTCCAGCAAAGGACAATAAAGGAGTCCAATAAAGGTTCAGAGGATGGGTTCTGGAACAGTTTACATGTAAAAGGCATGCTTAGAGGATAGTGGTTTGCTAATTTCTAGGAACCGGCTAGCCTTGGGAAGTCCCTCCCTGATCAGCATAGTCCTAGATGTCAAAGCATCAGAAATACAGAAATGGAAAAGGCATGATTAATACAGGGTTACAATACAAAGAGCTGCTACAAAGATTTTCTGCCCTCTTGAGCTGGGCACAAGCCGGGGAGGTAGAGGGAGGCAAGCCTTGGGTCAAAGACCAGAGACCGTGTGTCCTAGAGAAAGACTGAAACAATCTGTCAGCTCCTGAGAAGGACAGCACCAGTTGGCTCCACCTTGGTTCCCAAGAGCTGTATGCCTTCTGGTTTCCTGCTCCAACAATTCCCATTAGGTCCACTTGCGGTTGGCTCCAGGCTACCCTACAATCTAGTCTTCAGCCAGCAGCCAGGGTAATCTGAAACATAAACCATCCCAGCTCACCTCCTCCCAGGAGGCGGCCTCTAGTCCACTCTGATCAGGCTGTATTGGTCTCCCACAGTTCTGGAATAGGTCATGCTCATCCTAATCACAGAACCTACCACTCAAGGCTCTCTCTGCCTCCACCATTCAGAACTAGACACTTGCAATTTAAGGTTTAGGGTTAAATACCACTTCCCCAGAGACTCTACCTAAATAGGCCCCCCTCCCTTCATTATTCTTTATCAGCAGAATTCATCCACATCTTTCATAAAACTGACAATTTATAATTACATACCTAATTTAATTAATAATTAATATATATAATTAATAATTAATAAGCTTTCTATATCCTCACTGATTTTTTTCTGGTAGTTATCAATAAACATTTTATCTTATTAAATTTTATAAATGTTCATAAAATTCTAGAAATATTTTATAAATGTTAAAAGTTTTCATACAATATTTATAATATAATATTCCCTTCTCCATATGGTTTGTTTACTTGCTTATTTCTGTCTCCCACACTAAGATCAGGGACTATATCCATTTAATCTCTAGTAACTTCCCAGAACCTCACACAGAGTCTGGTACATGGTAAATAATCAAAAACTATATGTTAAAATAAATGAAACCTGGGTATTCATAAATATTATCCCATTTGAATGCACTCCTCTGACAACCTGGCTGAAAATAAAAATTTTTCATCAGTGACTTAAGTGTAATACATGTTTAAATGTTCTTACCAATTCTCATTTTGGTTTTGGCCAATAACATGACATGAGGAAGATAGATATTTTTCAAAGGCTGTAATGGACTTGCATAGTCAGTGTTTGATAAAGGAAATTCAATTGTTTCTCCAAAAGTTAGCATCTGTAAAAGGAACCCTGTAGTTAGTAAATAGCTAATGTGGTTTAGAATAAGAAGACACAGAAATAAGTTTCTAGGTCTTGAGGACACAAAAGCATGCTCACCTGTTCAATAAGAATGTTGTGAGACTGAATCAACAAATGTAATTTTTCTGTCTTTAAAGGAGTTTCCTTGAATTTCTCAGCTTTTGTTAAGTCATCCAGTAAAAGCATGCTTCTCACCAGGGTTAAATGAGATCGAGGAGAAATAAATTCACTTTCTTCAAGCAAATGTATTATCGCCTATTAAAATAAAAGTATTCTTTTTGATAGTCCCATTTCCAATTCACTGAAATAAGATCTGGCCAAACTGTTAGGCATTCAGCACCTCAGGGAATTTAAAATTCTCTCCTTTTGCTCTAATCAGAATCATTAGGTAAATATCAATGTGAAAGAGGTTTCTTTCCTACCTGAAGCTTGGTTATGATGTCTGTCTTTAGATGCTTTTCTTGTAGACCAATGATTACAGCTTGCATCAAGAACTCAGCCTGTAGCTCCCTGTCGCCTGCACTTTTTGCCTCCTCACACACTTCATTGATGAGGCTGACGTAATCTATCATATCGTTTTCTAAAGTAAATAAATGCAGTTATCTAAAATACACTAGGAAAGCAAATTTATATACGCATAACACCCCCAATATCCACCACAGGAATATTGTATAATACAGAAGAACAGGAAGATATAAAGTTGGAAAACAGACTCTACATGAAACATGAAAAATAAATGTCTTGCAATTTGGGAGAAGGTACTTTAGGGTAACCCAGTGCTGCAAAAGTAATGATGCTACGTGAAAAAAATTAATGTGGAAGATGGACAGAGATGGGTGGATAGATAGATTTCCAAATAGAGAATTATTAACCGCTGTAAGAACTAACATGTGTATGTGCCAGGCTATCATCTAAAACTTTATAAATTTAACCCATTTAAGACTGCCAATAACCCTAAGAAGTAGGTACAATTATTTCCTTTTTTACCAAGGAGGAAACTGAGGCATAGGGGGATTAAGAGACTTGGCCAAGATCACACAGGGAGAAATGGTGGACCAAATATTTAAACCCAGATCAAGTACCTGGAGCCAAAGTCTGTGCTCAGGAACCCTATGCTATGCTGCCTCCCTCAATGACAAGAAGACCTGCATGTTAGCATTTTGAAATCTCCTTGCATGCTCTCCATACATCAGAAACATATATGCCATTTTCAGTGATTCAAGGGACTACAGACATGATTACTCTTGGTTAATGACATGGATTTTTTATTCTAGAAACAGATCAAGCTATAAAAGTTAGAAAATGTTAGTAATAAAATGTATCTCAATAAAACCTCCATTACCTGAGTAGAATTAATTTTTATGAAAACTTAGATTAAGAAAATAGGATATTTGTACCTGTCACGATTCCAATACCATGAATCTGTGCAACAAAAGCAGTCACCAGTGCTAAGCGGCACCTCAACCAGAGATGAATGTTGAAATATTCTCGAGAATTTAGGGAAACGGGATCTAAAAACTCATTCTCATCTTTATTTTCAGTAGCCTAAAAAACATGAAAATGGTTATCTTACAATTTAATAATGTTAAAGGTCTAGCCTAATACTAAATGTAAGTTAAGAGAAGCTTCTAATATCATTTAATACTATTAAATTTTTAATTTTAAATCTGTCTTGCACCTTCTATAATGTAAGAAGTACACACACAAAATAAAAAAATCATTCACAATCCCACCATCTTCTATTAATATTTGGAATACTGATTTTCAACTTTTCTTTTTCTTCCTAAACCCATTGTAGAAAATAGTTTTGTGCCCTAAATTTTTCATTGCAAATTATAATACCAGTGGTGTCTATGTCTTCAAAAATCTTATAAACATTATCTTAACAGCTCAAAAAATAATAAATAACAGTGGCTAATATTTATGGAGTACTTATTATGTTCCAGGCACTATGCCAAATACTTTATACACATTATCTTATTTGATTCTCCCAAAAAGCCAAAGAGGAGTTATTCTTACTTCTGTTTTACAGATGTGAGAATGGAGACCTAGGAAATTAAATATTTGCTTTCACTCCATTACATTTTGGCTAAAGTGGGATTCAAACTTGTGTCCTTCCGAACTTAGAGCCCCCCCATCTTAATCCACTTCTGTATGTTGCTCATGTTCCAAACATGAATTATAAATGATTTCCCATCTTTTTTTTAAGATTTTATTTATTTTTTTGACAGACAGAGATCACAAGTAGGCAGACAGGCAGGCAGAGAGAGAGGAAGGGAAGCAGGTTCCCTGCTGAGCAGAGAGCCCAATATGGGGCTCAATCCCAGGACTCTGGGACCATGACCTGAGCCGAAGGCAGAGGCTTTAACCCACTGAGCCACTCAGGCACCCCGATTTCCCATCTTCATTACTGTACTTTACAAAGAGGTGACCAATGTCCAGAGCTCCTGAGAGGGAATGACAAAGGAAGGTTTTCCAAAGTGGGGGCAGGAGACCAATTTTAGACATTTGGAAACTTTAAAATCATCTAGAACAATGCCCATTTGTTCTAAGAATTTCCCACTATGCACCTCTGAGAGCTCCAACCAATTGGCAACACCTAATATCAAGGAGCAGCCATCAGGACTTGGAGACTGGAATGTGGGGAGACAGGTGGGAAGCACAGAAGAGGAGGGTGAGCCAGCACTGGGAACAGAGTAAGAAGTGAACAGAGGCCTCAAGGATGGACAGTGACTAGAAATGGACACACCAAGTACTCCAGGAGTCAAGGATTTAGACTAGCAATACAGGACAAAATGCCTATCCACATTCCTTAATCTCTCGGTGCCTAAAGTTCCTGTGACTACTACAGAGCCACATCACACTTAATCTGAATCAGGATTTCAAACCTCAGTGCTATGGGTAGCCGTGGAGGACTGTCCTGGGCATTGTATGTTTAGTAACATCCCTGACCTCCATGCACTAGATGCCAGGAGCACCCTCTCTACTTGGAACAACTGAAATGTCTCCAGATGTTGCCAAATAACCCCTGGGAGGCAAAATAGCCTCCAACTGACAACCATTCCTCTAAGTCAATTTTTGAATTAGCTTGCTTTTTTAGCATTTTTATTACTTTTAATATAGTAAGAAATGAATTTCTATTTAGGATAATTAGTTTTGCTTATTTGTAATGACACTAGATATTAGCAATTTTATTAGTAAAGCTTAAAATAATAAGCAAGGATTCTACGTGACAAATCTTTATGTTTTAATCCTAAACAACCCTTTATTATTAAATTACTTGGTCTTATCAAACTCCAATAAAATGTCAAAGAATTCGTGACACCAGTCGTCAAACAGAATTCAGGGCTTAAATGTGGAAGAATCTACCTAGAGAAATCCAAGGTAGGAAATAATGCAGGTGTCATACTGGTGATGCCAAAGTAATAAATTCAAGAGTGAAATGAAGAGCCCAAATAAAGTGAAACAACTTTATTTGCTAAACAAATCAGACCTAGAATACTGGAGTGAGGTATCGGGAAGGACTTTAGTGATTATTACATTCAATTCCATCAGTTCACAAATGAGATTTAAATGAAAAATTAAATTTTTAATTAAAAAAACTTTTTAAAGTTTAAGGGACTTGCCCAAGTAAACCACTAACGGAAGAGCATAAATGGGGCTTCAACACTTACCTTTTTATTCTGAACTCATTGTTTTTTCTACTTTACCCCTTTTTTCATCCAAATAATTAGACAATTTCCTAGCATGTCAACAGTTATTATATAATAAGTATTATAAAGAGAAACATTAAATTCATACATACAGAAGCTCTTGGAGAGATGGAATTCTCTGTGTCATCTTGTACTCCCTTCTTTTTAAAAAGTTTCGAATCTTGGAGAAGTCTAAGCGTAGAAAATACTATTGCAGCACTAAAATAGAGAATATACATTAAATCTTATTATTACTGATAATCTCACTAATAAAATGAACACATATACATTTCATATGTATCACAATATGGTTCTCCGCCTTTCAAGGTTATAGAACACATTTATATAAATAACACATGTTATTTAAAGCTATACACTTGGAGAAACTCTTACGCTAAATTATTGCTTAATCAGCATCTAGAAGTACCAGAAGGCAATGTACTAAACAAAGAAAACAGAACCTTGGAGATGGGAATTCTTCTGACTTCCTGTTGCACCATACATAAGTTTGTCTGCACTTTAGACCAATTTATAACTGATGTCACACTTCTTCAAAATATCTTAATAATATATATTCAGAGACTTCTTTTAAAAATCTATTCCAGGGACGCCTGGGTGGCTCAGCTGGTTAAGCGGCTGCCTTCAGCTCAGGTCATGATCCCAGCGTCCTGGGATCGAGTCCCACATCCGGCTCCTTGCTCAGCAGGGAGCCTGCTTCTCCCTCTGCCTCTGTCTGCCACTCTGTCTGCCTGTGCTCACTCCTGTGCTCTCTCTCTATCTGACAAATAAATAAATATTTTTTAAAAATCTATTCCAAAATGAAACCAAAATGCAGAACAATCCGTATACCTGAAGATGCTCTGTAGCAATATTTTATAACATGGAAAGACTGGGCAAAAGCCAAATGGACAATATACCTATCTATCTAAGTCCCCACTTGGATAGTTAATAGACAAGTACATTTATCAGGTGTTATGGGTTGAACTGTGTCCTCTCAAAAAAAAAAAGAAAAGGAAGAAAGAAAAGGGGTACCTCGGTAGCTCAGTTGGTTAAGTGTCTGACTCTTGATTTTGATTCAGGTCATGAACCCAGGGACTAAAGACTGAGCCCCATGCTGGGCTTTCCGCTCAGTGGGAAGACTACCTAAGATTCCCTCTCTCCCTCTACCTGTGCCCCTCCCCCCATTCAGATGCATTGTTTCTCTCTCTTTTTCTCTCCCAAATAAACAATGAAATAAAACCTTTAAAGGAAAAAAAAAAAAAAAAAGGTATGTTGACATCCTAACCCTCAGTACCTCAGAATGGTGGTAATCTGAAATAACCAAGTTCAAATGAGGTCATTAGGATGGACACTATTCCAATATGACCGCTGTTTGTATAATAAGGGAAAATTTGAACAGAGAAATGGATATACATAGAGGAAAGGTGACATAAAGACACACAGGGAAAAGATAGCCACATGACTGGTGTGGTGCCTCTACAAGCCAAGGAATGCCAAGGATTATGGGCAAATACCAGAAGGTACAAGAAGCAAGGAAAGCTTCTCCTCTAGAGCCTTCAGACGGAACCTGGCCCTGCTGACACTGTGATCTTGGAGCACTGATTTCAGGATCATGAGACAGTAAAATTCTGTTGTTTGAAGCCACCCAGTTTTTGGTGCTTTGTTATGGTAGCCCTAGGAAACTGACAGAATAGGTTAAAAGCAGGTCCTCTGGCTTTTGCCTCCTACACCAAACGTGCCCCTTTTCCCTTGTCTTCCATCCCAGAGGCAGAGTCCAGAATCACCACTGCTTCCTCACTGACTCATGATCTATGTTCAATCCATCAACAAGTTCTGTCAGCTTGACCTTCAACATATGGGCACCAGCCAGCAGCTCCTCACTTCCTCCAGTGCTAGCACCTTCATCCAAGCCACCATCATTGCCAGGCTGCATGAATGGGAGCTTCCTGACCAGCCTCCTGCTCTGGCTCTTGTTCTTGCAGTCCTTTCTCCACACAGTGGCCACAACAACCTCAGCAAGAGGTAAATCAGATCCTACCACCTCCCTCCATATATGTTCCAGAGGCCTCCCATGTCCCTGGACTGTCGTCGGTACACTTCTCCCTATGGGCCAGTTACAGTGGTTTCTGGCTGAGTATATGATCAGCTTCATACATGTCCATGGATGCTTGTGAGAAGGTACAGTGTTTGTAGGTTCCCAGAGTGTGTACATATGCTCAACTTTTAAATTACATTTTTAAACCCTCTTCTATTTTGTCTACATTTTGTATTAAAAGCTGAAAACACTGTGCTAACACACATACTCTGCCCACAGAGATTTTTTTTCCTCTCTACAATCCTTTAAAAAAACAATAACTGGCATTTACTGTTTATGACCTGTCAGGTACTGTGTTAAGTGCTTTGTGTGAATTAATTTCTGCACCACAAACCTACAAGGTAGATGCTATTGTCATCATTACTTGATAATCAGATCAGGAAATGGAGACAGAAATGTTAAGTGACTTGCCTAAGGTGACACAGCTAGAAAGAAGAGGCAGGATTAGAACCCAGGCAACAGGCCCCTGAGCCTGTACACTTCACTGTTGCTGATAGCGTGGCCTCTGTCTTTCCACAGATCTAATAATTTTGATTTTGTTTTGGTATAGTGTTACTTGGTGCCATGTTTATGGTGGCTTCATAGTCATTGTTGACTACATCTTTTTATCAACACAAAGGACCTCTCTGTCCCCTTGACTGCCTTTTGCTTGGCATTCTACTTTACAGACTTCATGAAATGGAATCATTCTAAGGATTAAATGATGTATTTGCTTTGCCACTTGCTCTCCTATGGGCAAGGGACAAATCTAAGGGCTGCAGATATAGTCGCTGCCCTCATGGAGTTGACCTGAAGAATGGGGTGTGCTTAGGATATAGGAATGCTTAGCAGCTAGATGATGCTCAGTGCACACTAGCAGTTCTCATTTTGTGAGTAGGCCAGGGCATATGGGGGGAACCAAGCTGATTTTTTTCTGTTATTAACTAGAACATAAAGCTTCCTGCAATTATTGAATTTTAAATTCCCAAGATTCTACTGAGTCATTAAAATGGTTTAGATATTTCTAGAATGTTTTCTAAGGTATGATTTGTGATTATATAACCTTACTGGGTTTTATTTAAATAAAACTAAACAAACAGAAAGAAAACAACAAAAGATGTAACATGAATTGAGTATGTATATGGGAATGCAATTTCCTCTCCCTGACACCCTTCCCCGCCCCTCAAGTGTACACACGGGTTTCAAAGGCCCCATGTTTCCTGTGCAGCTTCAGAGGCTAGCACAGGAAGAATCCAAGAGGGCCTGGGAAGAAGGATGTGGTGCCCACCCCATCCTTCTGGTTCTGAAGGCTAAATTCTGACTTTAAGAGAAATGAGGTATGAGGTTTGGAATCTTGCTAACCCAAAAACTTAATGAATAAAATATAAACATGCCAGTATGTCCTAATCCTCCTGGTGCCATGTAGGTGTACAATGGAAAATTTCTAGTTTCTGCTCTCCACCAGAGGGACAGAAAGTGTAGGAGGATTACGACTGTAAACACTCTAGAATCCCCAAGGAAGGAGGTGTCATTCTGACACAAAATTAAAAGGCTCAAATGTTATCCCATTTAGACAATAAATTAAATATAAAGGAGAACAGAAAGGAACTTATTAAAAAAAAAAGATAGGACTCTGAGAGGCATCCCTAAAAGAAGTAGAAATACATTTGGAATAACTTTGATCCCATTTATTTCTTATTAACATTCATGACAAAAATGGTCAGTTTGTTCTCATAAAATCCATGCAGCTCACTCTACCTGTCACCCTAGGGAATGTGCCTTTCAATTTCCTTGACACATAATTTTATTAGAAGTATCATAAAATGTCAAGCTAACCATCATTTGGGAAAGGGACTGTCCAACACTCTCAGCAGTGCCCAAACAGAAGTTCATGGGGGGTAAAGTTCACATAAGAAAAACTCATTCATCTTGACAGTAGGCTTCCCCAAATGACAACTCCACCGCAAAAAGGCAATAACATCAAAGTTTTTGCAGGTTTTGTCCCAGGGCCAGGTTCATGTATTTAAAATAGGAGTGATTCTGATATACTTGCACATTATTTGCATATGTCTATCTGGTTTTCAGATTAAAGCTCTATAATGACATTCCTTTCTGTGGCCATTTTGTGATTTTTAGTTTCTTGTTTCCTTGTTTCCTTCTTCCTTCATTCATGTCTTCCATGGGTGTAAGACATGTGGAGGACTGGGGAAAGAAGGAAGATAAACAACAAGAAATATTTTCTAGGGCTGCTGTTGCTCTCTAAAATAGTTTGGAGAAAAGAGTTTTATATTCTTCTATAGGAAATCATATAGTCATATATTTTATATAGAGAGAGGAAGACGTTGTATTCATATATATATACACATATATACACACAAAGCATATATTTTCTATTAAGAAATCACCTAGTAAAATTCCTTCTCTTCAAAGTTCAAAAGGGAAAATGGTACATTATTATGCTAAGCCCATTTACCATCAATCAACTACCACTGTATTCCTAAAGATAGCTACAAATAGAGCAATACTCTAAATCAGTGTGTCTCAAGCTTTTTTGTTTATCTCAGCACTCATTTATACCCTTAGAAATTATTGAGAATCCCCAGAATTCCATCAATATCTACCACATTAGAACTTTAACTTTGTTACTCTTAATTAATTTTAAAATAAAAATAAACCCATTAATGTTCATATCATAATGTATTTTTATAAAAACATCTATATTTCCCAAAAACAACAAAGATAGTAGAATGCTTTTATTTTGCATTTTTGCAAATCTCTTTAATGTCTGGCTAAATAAGAGAAAATTTACTTAACAGAAGACTTTCATATCTGCTTCTATGGTGTGTTGTGACATATTGTTTTGACTGAAGTATATGAAGAAGGCTAGGCCTCACAGAGATAGCTGTTAGAAATACAAAGAGTATTTTCATATCTTTTTAAAATAATTGTGAATATTTTTCTTTGATACTATACCAAAATGTGACAAGTGATAGGGTTTTTTTTAAGATTTTATTTATTTATTTGACAGACAGAGATCACAAGTAGGCAGAGAGGCAGGCAGAGAGAGAGGAAGGGAAGCAGGCTCCCCGCTGAGCAGAGAGCCTGATGCTGGGCTCAATCCCAGGACCCTGGGATCATGACCTGAGCTGAAGGCAGAGGCTGTACCTCCCAGGTGCCCCAAGTGATAGTTTTTTAAAAGCTTCTTACAATGTGAAAGTGAATAGCACATGCTGATGAAATTTCCTCCTCTCTTACATTATAACCTATTGGTCTACCTTGTTAACCAAGATTTTGGAACATTATCCACTGGTGATTTGTAAAGTATTATAACTCCCCGAGTTACCCAAATCCCCTTACTGTTGAAACATTTCTTTATACAATTTTTAAAAATGATGCTTGTTAATTTTAATTACCACCAATATCATCAGAACAATATAAGCATTAGAAAACTGTCAAGCTCATGGTGACAAATAGAAATTTTCCAAAATTCTCATTTCCCTATTCAGATTTTATCATTAGCAACAAATAGTATTTGTTGTTTTCCTAGAAGTGGCATGTTCATTTTGCTCATTTTCAATAAAATGTCTGTCAAATACCCAAGTCTGAAAAACCAGTTTGTCAGCTGCTTTTTCAAATAAAAATGGTGTTCCATGAAACAAACTGCTTGTTCAGCTCTCATTTCAGTCACGTATGTGTTCTTCCCCGAGACAACTACCAGACTTTGATATGTAGCAAAGATGCTTGAGGTGTATTTCTCATTTAATATTTCCACAGAATATTAAAAATATATTTAAGGATAGGGATTTATAAATGTAACAGATTCTACTGGTTCATCAAAGGCATTCTTAAGGGAAGCAAGGCTTTTTATTTTTCTTTTTTTTAAAAGTAGGTTCCATGCCCAGTGTGGAGCTCAGTGCGGAGCTTGAACTCACAACCCTGAGATCAAGACCTAAGGTGAGACCAAGAGTTAGACACTTAAATGACTGAGCCACCCAGATGCTCTGGCTTTTTTCTTTTTTTTAATTGTAAGTATGGGGCAGTAAAGGATTCAATGACAACTAGAATGGTTTGGTACCACTACTGTGATTCACAGTGAGATGCCAGAAGTTTTACTACTGTTGTTCTTGCAGCATCAATGCAAATAACAACACAATGAAGATGGTGAATGACATCTTAGTTTTGTTATAAAATAGTTCTGACCTTACAGTTCCCCTGAAAGGGTCTTGGAGACACCCCTAGAAATTTGCAGACCACATTTTGAGAGTCACTGCTCTGAAATGGACTATATGGATTTTCATCACTGCTCAGAAACTACAAAAATTTATAAGTTGTTTATAAAACAATAAATTTTATAAATTTGTAAAAATTTATAAAATTATAAATGTCCAAAAATCTATACTGCTCTAGCATGAAATCAAATTTAGATGTGGTTAATCAAGGGATGGACTTTGGTCAAGGCTCACACTGATGAAATGGTTGTAGTTTCTAATCAGAACAAAGTAAGACTTCTGCTGAATTGATTTTCCCTTTGCAAAAGCTACACGTAGTCTTCTTTTTCTCACAAGGAAAGCAGCTGGACTTTCTTATCTGCCTGCTCAGATGTGGGGCAGAAGGGGGAGTGGTGAGGCTTAAAATCTCTCAGCCATTGGGCATCAAATTGGAGCCATACTCTTTATTATAAACACAATACTAAAATGATAGCTCCTCCTCCTCCCCATCTCTACTCCTGACATCTCCCTATCATGTATCATTTTTGACCACACTATATAATTTACTTACTTATTAAGTTCACAGTTTACTGTCAACCTTTATTACCTCTTAAAAACTCCATGAGAGTATGATTGTTTTCAATATTGTTAAATATTTTTCTATATAGTATCTATCCAGTATTGGGATATTGATATATCTCAAGAACTTATAATAGTGGCTAGCATATTGTAGGTCCCCCAAATTATTTTTTGAATGAATTAATGAAGGGTAAGATAATAAACTTGTGCATTATTCAAAGAATCATTACTGAAATGTCAGAGGGCCTCATGACAGAGGTATTTACCTCAAATGATATGAGAAGTTCTTGAAAATATAGGTCTGTACATTTTTTTATTATCCCACTTAATTGTTTATATATCTTTCAGCATTTGGATACAGGAACTATATTCTATTCATCGTTATATCCTCGGTGTCTAAATCAGAGCCTAACAATGAAGTAGTTAATGGATACATGTTGGGTAAATGAATGAATCAATGAACAAGTCAAATGAAAGTTCTGACACTAACAATTGAATAAC
The DNA here is from genome assembly GCA_003697995.1 of Taxidea taxus jeffersonii. NCBI lineage: Eukaryota > Metazoa > Chordata > Mammalia > Carnivora > Mustelidae > Taxidea > Taxidea taxus. Next base: position 35,363 of record ML104510.1, on the reverse strand, counting down.
ATTTAAATATCATCAACCCAAAACTGTCTCTTAAATGGTTCAGCAAAACATAGTTCAGAAAATGTTACTTTTTAATAATAGAGCTTGTTTTTAATATTAACTATACTGGAGTTAAAATTAAAAAATAAAAAATAAATACATAAATAAAATTTAAAAGCAAAGCTCTGTAATTTGTTCATTCTCTATATAAAACATCCTAGCTGTATGCTTTAATAAAGCAATCATTTTGTTTAAAACTGTCATTTTAAGGGTAATATTATATGATAGCTTCCCTGAAAAATAAAACACAAGTAAGCTCTATTAATATGGAATTTATAAAATGCACATAAAATTTAGGTATATTTGACAAATTAGGGTGAGGAAGAAATTCTCTTCTGTGCCTGAAAAGACTCACCTGTATGCTGCCCTATGTCTCTGCAGGGCAATTGCAGCCAGCTGAAGCCTGGCCTCCACCACAATCTCCAACTCACCAGCAGAACACTGAGAGAGGTTCTTATGGCCTGGAGGCTCCACCTCTGACACAAGAAAGTTTAACCTGTCCTCAGCTTCTGACAGTAAAATTAACTAAAGAAAGAGCATCATATAATCATGTAAGTTCAGAAACAATTCAAGTAATATCGCATTCTTACTCAGCCAGGAGTTTTTCATGTACTGAGAAAAGAACAATAAATGGAAGACCAGATAGGAAGTTTGAACATAATTATCAGAGAATAGTGCTCAGCAAACAGGAAAAAGGCAACAGGAAATGAAAAGGAGAGAAATGGCAAGAGTAAGCATGTGTAACAGTTACCCTTTATTGTATGTACAGCCAATGATCATTACTCATAGCACTGGAACTCTTCTATAAAGTGAATGCAAATACTGAATTAGCAAATACTGAAGTATTGCTCCTAGAGGAAATACAATGATAGGTTCCTATGGGCCTTGGGTCACAACATTTTTGCCAAAGGATCCACACATTACTTTGTTTAATGTGTGTTTATATTTAAGAACATATTATTTAATATATACTGTAAATTCTCTAACCTTGAACTCACAGCTAATGGCTATAAAACTCATGCTTGACTGAAGCTTATCAAACACATTTATTTTCTCCATAAAGCACATCACAGCCTTCTTACATTTAGGAATACTAAAAAGCATCTCAGCACTATAATTAGAGGCCATTTCAAATAGTTAAATCACCAATTAAAAGCATAAAAATGCAAAAAAAAAGTTACAATAAATAGACCATGGAAAGGACCCTTGTTTACAGTATGAGGGTAGAAATAATAAGAGCATTTCTTGTCCAACTCAGCTAGGAATGTAGGCAACTCAAATTTTTCTGTGCTCTGTGATGTTCACAAATGACCACAAATGAGCCATGAGTACCAATTTTGGAGCTATAAGTAAATTTTAGCAGATAGGCAAACTAGCAAATACTGAATCTGTGAATAATGAGGGTTGACTGTATTTCAAGTTAAACTATAGCCACCTAACTGGTAATCTGAAGATAATGAGATTTTACAATAGACAATCAATAGTAAATAGCAACTTAGTATGGCAGAAAAAGGGACCAGCCAATCTTTCAAGAAACAGGTCTCTAAAAACTTGTTTGTACAGAGCAGTAAATATTATATAAGCAATAGAGCAGCTTAGTATAATGGTTAAGAACACCATCTGTATTTTATTAGTTGCATTGCATTAGTGAATTTTTTTCTAAGCCTCAATTTTTTTCATGGTTCAGCACAACATAGCTCAAAAATGATTAATGCCTACATCACAGAGTTGTAAAAATTAATCATGCAAAATGCCTGTCATGTTGTAAGTACTGAATAAATGGTAACTGTTTATGGTGCTGTTGTCATCACTATTATTATTAGGAAATGTGAAACAGGGCATGGAATACTCAAATCCCATCAAATAATGAATCATATTTTCCACAGTGCTTTAGTAAGGTTGCAGAGTCGAAGTCTGACAACCTCTGGGCATCTTATTTTCTCATGAGGAGTAGACTCCATCTCTGGCCTCAATCCATGCTTATGCAAGAAAAACTACTTGGTCTCCCAAGAGCAAACACAACCCTGAGACTGTGCAGGGCTTAGTAGTGGATATTTTGGTGACCAAATTAGTATGATTTGAAAAAATTTCCAAACTTACCTTCACTGTCCTAAAAGTGAAGCCATCTTTCCCTTTTGCAAGCTGACCAAGTAAACTTCCGTCATCTTTTAAATTTAACTCTATAAGGCACAAAATTTTGGAAGAACTAAGGATATCTGTGGTTAGCTTATATATTAATTCTAGTTTATCAAACTCATCATTGGTTGGGACACCATCCATAAATTTCATATTTTAAAAAACCCACAATGATAATTAGAAACACTATTCTATCAAATGGTCCCTAAATATCACATATTCAAAGACTGAGAATGATTTTTACAACAGATCAGACAATTCTGAAAGGATCTTTAGGATGCTTGATGATGTTCTTTAAATCATTGGCTACTGAAACCGAGTAGTAATTCCTCCCCTGGGATCACAGGACCCCTTCACGTCCTCAAAGTATTTTGGTTCTTCCAGATATTTATAGCATTTCAGTAAGATCTTGGAAATGTCAGTTTTACTTATTTGCATAAGCATCTCATATTAAGAGCAGAGAGTGAGACTATTTGGAATAGCACAATCCACAATTCCCAAGGATCTCAAAATACCCACCCAGGATCTGAAGACTGTCTTATTCTGAGACAGGGAGAACTGAGATAATTTAAATCACAGACTCTGCCTGCTTTAGCAAACCTGACTTCTAGACTATAGAAGAGAGAGAGAAAATAAAAAACCACAACTGGGAATTACTGCAAAAAATACCCATCTAAAGAGACTAAACTTGTCAAGGGAGAAGAGGAAGTCTAAAATAACATGGAATTGAATACACTTTCCTTCCCCTCTTCTTCTAACTCCTACCTATCTGACTCTTCTCCTAAATTAAGAGGCCAGCTGAGTATGAAAGAAGGCTTAAGAATAGGAAAAGGCCCAGCAGAAAGATCTGGGGCTGGGTTTTCTCCCCTAAGGGAGAAACTAAGGGAGAGACAGAAAATGATAAAAATAAATGCCTGGAGACTGGTATGGAAGCACCCTGGGAGATGTATCTGAACATGAGAGATGGTAGGAAGAGTTTGATCCACATTTTCCTCCTGCCCTCTTGCCTCTAAGTGACTGTGGTGCTTCTCTGTGTGGGCCTTTTAGATAGTAGCCTGCCCTTCCTCTTGGAGGATTAAATAACAAACTATGTTTTTCGTGGCCATAATCTCCTGATCTGTTGGTCTCATCATACCCAAATAATAATAAAAGTTACATTTTATTTTATTTTATTTAAGATTTTATTTATTTATTTGACAGACAGAGATCATAAGTAGGCAGAGAAGCAGTCAGAGAGAGGAGGAAGCAGACTCCCCGCTAAGCAGATAGCCTGATTCGGGCTCTATCCCAGGACCCTGGGGTCATGACCTGAGCTGAAGGCAGAGGCTTTAACCCACTGAGCCACCCAGGCACCCCTAAAAGTTACATTTTAAAACAGAGACAGTATTATTACAATATCCAAACTGGACAAAGATACAACAAGAAATGAAAACTACAGACCAATATCTATTATGAATAAGGATGTAAAAATCTTCAACAAAATACTAGTGAACAGAATAAAGCAACATATAAAAAGAATTTATATACCATGACTAAACTTGGAGTTCGTCCAAGAATGCAAGGCTGGTTTAAACACTCAAAAATCAATTACTTTAGGCGCTGGGTGGCTCAGTCGCTAAGCAGCTGCCTTCAGCTCAGGTCACAATCCTGAGGTCCTGGGATCGAGCTCCACATCGGGCTCCTTGCTCAGCAGAAAGTCTGCTTCTCCATCTCCCACTCCCCTTGCTTGTGTTCCCTCTCTCGCTATGGCTTTCTCAGTCAAATACATAAATTAAATCTTTTTAAAAAATCAATTACTTTACTGCAATATAGCAATAGAATTTTAAAAATTCTGGTTCTTGGAGATCAGATCTTTGTAGTGTCACTTGCAAATATCCTCTCCCATTCTGGGGTGTTGCCTCTTTGTTTAGTTGGTGTTTTATACAAACAATGAATCATGGAATACTATATCAAAAACTAATAATGAAAAAAAACTAATAATGTACTGTATGGTGACTAATATAACATAATTTAAAAAACATAGAATCATCTTAATAGATGCAAGAAAAGCACTTAATAAAATGCAATAATATCCTTTTAGGGCACATGCACCTGAATGTTAATAGCAGCAATTTCCACATAGCCAAACTATGGAAAGAACCTAGATGTCTATCAACAGATGAATGAATAAAGAAGATGTGGTATATATATACAATGGAATACTATGCAGCCATCAAAAGAAATGAAATCTTGCCATTTGTGACAACATGGATGGAACTAGAGAGTATTATGCTTAGCGAAATAAGTCAATTGGAGAAAGACAACTATCATATGATCTCCCTGATATGAGGAAGTGGAGATGCAACGTTGGGGGTTTGGGGGGCAGGAAAAGAATAAATGAAACAAGAAGGGCTCGGGAGGGAGATAAACTGTAAGAGACTCTTAATGTCACAAAACAAACTGAGGGTGGCTGGGGGAAGAGGGGTAGGGAGAGGGGAAGATGGTGGGGTTATGGACACTGGAGAGGGTATGTGCTATGATGAGTGCTGTGAGGTGTGTAAATCTGGTGATTCACAGGCCTGTACCCCTGGGGCTAACAATACATTATATGTTTATTAAAATTTTTAATAAAAAAATAAAAATAAAAATAAATGCAATACCCTTTTAAAATAAAATCATTCAACAAATCAGGAAGAAAAAAGAAATTCCCCTGCCTGATAAAAAGTTAACACCACACCTAATGGTGAAAAACAAACTATTCTTAGGGCAGCATCCAATACAGGTCAAAAATACATATACATTATGACCTATAAATCCCATCCATGGGCATCTTATCCCATAGAAATATACACTGTATGATATGGATATATAGAACTTCAGCATGGTTCCCTAGAAACACAGTGAATGCACATCGATAATGGAATGGTTGAATAAATCATGAGATATTCACAGCACAGAATATTATACAGCCAGAATAGAAGAACAAACAAAGCAATTGACTTAAAGTGGTTTTATTGAAGTTTTTCTGGATAAAAAAACATAAGATGCAGAAACATGTATATCATTTTATAAATCAATGACAAATCCTATTTTGTACATATATACATATATGAAAAAGTATATGAATACTGATATTTATGAATGGATATACCTACATATGTGGGTCATTGATATTAGAGAAAAATATGGAAGAATATAGACTAGACTGTTCATATGGATTACTAGGAGTGGAGTGGGAATAGCTGGTGAAAAAGGAGAAAGAAAAACAAGCAAAAAATAAAACAAAAGATTACCTTTCAAGTTTGGAAGGTTTCCTCTACTCTTCTCAGAAGTAAGTCCATGGTAGATTGTTTTCATTGAATTTTCTGGGACACAATTTATTGTTGCAGCCACACTTATTAAGAAGTATGCTTTAACAAAAGAAAACTTATTTAAGAGATGTTGTTGGCCAACTGTAACCAGAATTAGAGGCAATCCTTTACTTATTAATTCATCAAGTGCCTAAAAAAGAAAGAGAGAAAGAAAGAAAGAAGAAAACAAGCAAATCAGTAAAATACTCTTTTCAGGTAATATTAGTTCTCATCCCCTTTTGCATTCCTCATTTGGTATTAGATGATGGAATATAGGATAGACACGAGGGTCCATAAATGGCAGGTCACAAGAGACATATAATGTCAGAACCATCCCAGCAGTTCTAAGTGCTCCCACCATTTCCCACCAGTTTGTGACCTGTGTCTCATGAGCCCAGCTCTGCCACATGAGTGAACCTGGTGCTGAGAGCAAGGGAGGGGACACCTTATCAAAATAAAGAACCCACAAAAGCTCATCAGCCATGCATGCCCGGCTGTTCTGCTTTCACAGAGAAAGCAGAGTAAATAAGAGGTACTAGGACAGGAACAGGGGAAGAATGGATAGACAAGTATGCTCCCAACCCAGCTTAGATTGCGAAATCAATCATTAGAACTCCCCCTTGTGTAGACCTCCTATCAACTCCCTGGTCCCTCTCCTGTGCACATACACTTTCTTGGCAAAACAGTCATAGTAAAATCAACACTAGACCTCTTTTAGGTGTGCACCCTGCAGCTAAAGAAGGCTGAAGAAAAGCATGCAGTCAGGCTAAGCCAGCCCACTTTAAGATCCTGATCAAACCTCAGTGCTACCTAGTCATCATCCTTTATTTTCCTAGTCCATTCACTCTCCCTCTCTCCAGACAACCATTTCATACTCTGTTTCAAAATTCTGACTCTTCCTCCCCATGCTCCTCCCAGCTAATGACCTTGCTTCTACTTAAAAGAGAAAACTAAAGCAGGTACTATAGCTCCATTCTCCCACCCACCCAAGCATCTGCCCCATCACCCTACCTCCCTTCCTGCCCCTTAGACCATTGTTCTTCTCCCCACTGGTCTACTCACCCATTCTCTCCTACATCACAAATGTCCCCTTGCTGCAGACATTTTCATCAGCACATAGCCATGCTGTCTTCTCTTCCATCTTAAAAAAACAAAAACTGTCTCTGCCTTGACTCCCTTCTCCAGCTACTACCTAAATTCTCACTCCCCTTAATAGCAATGATCTAAAGAGTTGTCAAAATTCCAATTTCTCTCCTTTCATTTATTTTTAAACCCACTCTTTTGATACACTGAAACCCTTTGGTCAAGGTCACCAGTGGCCTATACTTACCTTAGACCAGTAATCAATTCTTAGTCCTCATATGCCATTTTAGTTTTAATCTAAAACATCAATTAAGCCATCACATGCCCTCAACTATAAAAACGCATTCTAATTTCAGAGCTACTAAATGTGAAAAAAAGATTCATGTTTAAGACTCAGTGAGTTACAGAGCTTGATTCATCTGCATAATTTGGCACTATTAATCAATTTCTCTTTTGAAAATATTTCTCTTAGCTTTCAAATCACCACATTCTCTTGGTTTCTTCCCTAACACATTAGTCATTCTTTTTCAGTCTTTGTTGCTTCTTCTTCTTCTCCTCCTATATTTTTAACACCAGAGTTTCTCAGGGCTTGATTCTCTTCCCTCTCCTTACTCCATCCCCTTAGATGATCTCTTTTATTCCCCCTTAGATTATTTTAAACAGCCTCATGGTTTGAGTTTCATCTAAATGCTGATGAAATCCTGAGTTTTTCTTTCTAGCTCCAATCTCTCTTCTAAAGTCAAATCAACTTCTGTCTCAAATAATCCACTTGGATATCTAAGAGATATCTCAAACTCAACATGTCTAAAACTGTATTCCTAGCCTCCTCACAACCATACACACATATACACACACACAAAATACAAGCCTTCTGAGGGCTGGGAATTTGTCTGTATTGTTAATTGACTGATATGTTTAACAGCACTGGAACGGTACCTAGCACACAGCAGGCTCAAGAGATCAGCTAAAGTGATCCCTTTAAATAGGTAGATCAGGCCATGCCTCTGCTCCAAACCTTCCAGTGGTTCCCCATGCTGTTCAGAAGAATCTAAGTTACAAAGACCCTACAAGGCTCTTCTCATACTGGCCCCCTGTCACCTTTCTGACCCTGTCTCCTACTGCTTTTGCATCATCCACACAACTCTTAGCCACCCTAAGATGCCCCTCACCAAGCTAGGCTACCCTGCCCCTAAGGCTTTTGTACTCACTGCACCCTCTTCCTAGATGGTTCCTAAACTTCCAGATTTCCTAAACTTGTACCTTTACCTATTCACAAATGCTGTGTCAGTGAAGACGAACTTGATTACCTCATTTAAAATTACAAGCCCCAACCTAGCTCCAATAGGTTGCTTCCAATCCCCTTTATGTGCTTCTGGGTTTATTCTCTCCCTTAGCATGGTTCATCTTCTAACTTACTATATGATTTACTTAATTATAATGCTTACTTATATATCATGCTTATTATTGTTTTTCCCACTAAATTTGAGCTTCCCGAGGGCTTGGAACTTGTCTGCTGCTGACTGACTGAAATAATTCTTTGACAGCCCCAGCATGACAGCACACAATATGCTCTTACTAAATACGTGTTGAACTAACAGCATTTCATGTGTTGGGTCTGTCTATTCTAGAAGAAAGAGAAACCATTTGCCTTGCATGAATTAAAAAAGAAAATTCTCATTATTTGGGAGAGTTTGAGGCAATACCGGCCGTGGAGAGGTCTATTGCTATTGTTCATTTTCTACTCTCTTCCAAAGGGTGAAAATCACTACATGCAGAAGAACCAGACATGGAACAGCACTAAGTCTGAGCAGGCAACAAACACATACTAGGGAAATGACTGATGTTCTGTATCAGAGGAAGGGAAGAAACTTCAGATTGGTTGGGGGTGTAATGGGAGGGGAAAAGGTTTTTCTCTTCTCTTTTTTCTCCCTAGCAGTGTCTTAATGAGCCTTGACAATTACACACAAACACTTGAGGATCAAAAGAAGATTAATTAGTAGTGCTACTTAACACTCATTTCTCTCCCCCTTTACAGAAAATATAAAGTGTAATCTGAAAAGTCTCAAGCAGACCAACAGTTCTGTTTTAATTAATTAGCTAATAGAAATCGGCTTTCCCTTAGACTGTCAGTCTCTTTTGTTTAAAAAGAAATGATCATGCAGACATTCTTTTTATGCCCAAAAACCCTCCTTAAAGAAGTCTTTTTAGGATGCCCTGGAATTTATAACTGCAAAGAAATAAATATTCTTAAACATCTGAAGGTCTTAGAACACTGAAACAAAATGTGAATATGTATGTGTATCTTCCTAATACTGATTCTTTCATTTCAGGCAACTTGCTTATAAATCAAAACAAATTTTAACGCCAAACAATGAATCATCTGAAGCATAATTAAAAGCGCAGTTTGTGGAATAACATGAACAATAATGGAAAAGTAGTAAGATTACATTTAATAAAATCTAGCTATAAAGCCTATCAAAATTATGGAAGACAAAACTAAAGCAATATTGAGAAATGTTTCTCAAAATTATTTAATACAAGTACCTTAATGAAACAGAATTATGTTTCCTAGCATTTAAAAAAATTAAAACTACGTGCACCCGTCTCTCTACACTGACTAACACCTGGTTGTATGAATGCCTTATCTGTCTGTAACCCCCTAACAATGGCTGCACTAGCACTCCTCCATTCTCACACTTTCTAGTGGACAGACTGATGAAACTCCTAAGGTTTTAAAAAATGATTTCAAGATATTTAAATGCTACATGACATGGGTGGAGCTAGAGAGTATTATGCTCAGTGAAATAACCAGAGAAATACAAATATCATATGATTTCACTCATAGGTGGGAATTAAGAAACAGAAGAGATGAACATGGGGAGGGAAGTGTGAGGGGCAAACCATTAAACAGACTCTTAACTATAAAGAACATCCGGAGGGTTGCTGGAGAGGAGGTGGGGTGAGGGATGGGCTAAATGGGTGGCAGGGGTTAAGGAGGGCACTTGTCATGAGCACTGGGTGTTATATGTAAGTGATGAATCACTAAATCCTACTCCTGAAACTAATATTATACTATAGTTCTAGTTAACTAATGAGAATTTATGTAAAAACTTGAAACAATAAGAAAGATATTTAAATGCTACTAGGTTATCAAAAACTTAAATCCCAGTCATTCAATTACTGACAGGAACAAACGTACTGAGATGGGCAGTCTAGTCCTCTCTCTGTAAAGGACACTAGAATGTGAGAGAAGTTTCTTATGTAAATGTCATATGAAAATCTTTCATTAGCTAGCACTACAGTGGTAAGCATATTGCAGTATGAAAATGTATCAAACTATTCAAACACCTTAAATTTACACAATGTTATATGTCAATTATTTCTCAATAAATTTTTTTAATTTTTATAATGTTTTAAATTTTCACTAAAGGAAAAAAAGAAAACCATTGGAGAGACTGAGAGGCAGTCTCAGACTGGAGAAAGGGTGTGAGTAAAAATAGTATTGAACAAGTGAGGTAATAGCAAAACACACAAAATCCTTTTCTTACAATCGAAGTCAGCCATTCTCATTTAGGTAATTGATACTTGACGTGGCTAGATAAACAAAATGAATACATACACATAGCTGAAAAATTTACAACCAATAACTGATATTTGCCCAATTGGAAAACAAGATCTGTGTGATGCAATCCTAACTCGGGCCTCAGCCTTTGGAGATAAGACCCCATTATTAGAAATAGAAGAGCATATTAAATAGGAGATTTTTTTTTTTAATTTTATTTATTTATTTGTTAGAGAGAGAGAGAGAGCACAGGCAGACAGAGAGGCAGGCAGAGGCAGAGGGAGAAGCAGGCTCCCTGCGGAGCAAGGAGCCCGATGTGGGACTCAATCCCAGGACGCTGGGATCATGACCCGAGCCGAAGGCAGCCGCTTAACCAACTGAGCCACCCAGGGTCCCTAGGAGATTTTTTTAAAAACAGGGGTTACATCTACCAATTGAAATGACTCAAAATTATCCTTCTTAAATATCCAACATTTATAAAATATTGTTATCCTTACCTGCATATTTTCTCTACTAGTAAGAGGTTTTCCTGAGTCAAATGATTGAAATATCTGTCAATATATAAAACATTAACATTAGGAACAAAAATATCATTTTCATGTCAAACTGTTACTGTGTTCTAAAAGTATTTTAAATATAATTTTTATTGTAAAAGCAATACTTCTTATTGAAAAAGTATAAGTAATACATGAAAGTATACATAAAAAAATTAATACTCTAGTCAGAAAAGCAAGTGTAGAATAAAGAAGAAAGTAAAAATTACACATAAGTCAACTTCTTTTTGGTTGTCAGTGTTAATATTTTGATGTCTTTACTACCAATCACTTTTTGATGTATTCTAAATTTTTATATATATGTGTTTGTATTCCTTTTCATTAAACATTATATCATACTCATTTTTCATGCCATTAAGTCATTTGTAAACCTTAGTTTTATAGCTAGGTAATGTTCTATCCTATGAATGAAGCAGAATAACTTAACTCCTTTCCTTTTGTTAGACATCAAGAGGGATTAATTCTGACTTCTATCCCACCATTCAGCCCTAGTTTAAGTAACACAGGTAGCTATTTTGTCTGTATTTCTGATGATCCTCTTTGGATAGATTCCTGGAAGCATAACTACTGAGTCATAAGAGTATTATCACTTAGAAGAATCTTTGCCAGTTTGAGATAAAATCATATTACTTTTCAGAGTAACTCTTTTTGTGGTCCTTTTCCTTTGTTATGAATGACCTGTTGTATGTTTGGCTCTAAATACAATGTCACATTAGGAAACATTCCATTTATTTACTACAAAAGATGGATCATCGAATAGGGTGCATTCCTTTTGGTATGGAAGGTCCTTTTTTGAAGATGTCAATACTGATGCCCCACCCATTACGCCAAGGGGAAATCACCAGCAGCTTCTGTGGATAGGATATTCACATACGGACAGTACCTTACTTCAGGTACCTGTATGTCTTTGCTTGAGGGCGTTCTGTGCCCACAAAAGTGTTCAGGAGAGGCTGGAAGCACAGGGAACAATGCATTCCAATAAGCACAAGATTGTTCCCCCTGGTCTCTCTAAGGGCCCCACTGCCCATGCAGGGACCTCATTAATGCTTTCTGCAATGGTTCTCCTCCCTTCCTATCTGACTTACACACACACTCGCCATTCTCCTTGGAATCAACTCCCAAATATACCACTTGCTCCCGGTTCCTTATCTTAGGACCTGAGGGGTTTGAGGGACCTCTAAACCAAGATATCACATATAGCTCTTACTAGAATAAAGTGTTGGTAGTGTTAAATTTTTTCCCCCTTTTGTAGATATCTTGCATCTTATCTAATCCATTGAAAAGTAAATAACTGAATCTGGGGGAAGACCTTTGGTGATATAATTGGAAGAGAATTGATGATTAGACTTTAGATTTGGTGATAAGAGCAGAATCCCATTATGACTATCATGTTAAAAGATAGAGTTTCTTAAAAAGCCTGTGAAAAGTCCAATAGTAATCTATAAGACTTTTTCAGTTACTTCTTTTACAACTAAAATCTAATTAATTAATCCTTTCTTTAAACAACTAGCCCGCAGCCTAATAACACTGTCACCTATTTTAATTATAAACCCTGAATGCATTTCCTCTTCTAATTATACTTTTTAAATTCCCAACTGAAGCTAGAAAGCTTCAAATTAACTTTGAGAACACAAAATTTAAAGCCATAATCCATTGAAAGATAATTCAACTATACTTTTCTCTTATGAAAACTGGTTAATAAAAGTGAAGTTTGGAATTCACCTGTAAAAATTAGTTTCAGATTGCTTTTTTTGGTGAAAGCAATGAACATTAAAAACTCTCTCTTGTAAAACAAAAACAAAAACCAACAACAACAAAAACAAACACCAAAAACCCAAAAAACTCTCTTCTTTCTCATTCTACCCCAAAGATGTCTCTTTCCTTCTCATTTTCCTGGGTTCTAAATGTGGATGACCCTAAGGTTCAGTCCTCTGACTTCTATTTTTCTCTCTCTGCTCCAGCTGATTTCATCCAGTCCCTTGATTTTAAACCTCTAGCCCAATGCTCCCAAATTTACTAGGATCCAACTCCTCCAGGGAGACCACTTTTCACTCCTTCCACCCCCATTACCCCAACCATAGTCATGTCTCACTCAGATTTATTTACAAAGACCTTCTAACTGGTTTCCCTATTAAACCCATGTTCATCCACAGTCTATTCTCCAAACATCAAGCAAAGTGGTCCTTTGAATTGTAATCTGTACCGTCATTCCTCTGCCCAAAACCCTATAAGGTTTTCCGTTTTATTTAGAGTAAACACTGGTTCCTCTATGTAAACACCAAGCCCTATGTAAACACCAAGCCCTATGAGGTCCTATAAGACCATAACTCTTGTGACCTGCTGTCTGCTCCTCCTCTCTATTTTACCAGTATCACTTGGCCTCCTTGGTTTTTCTCAACCATATTTTGCAGGCATCGCCCCTCAGGACCTTTATCCCTGCACTTCCTCCTAGTTGGAAGGTTTTTCCCTCAAATCTTTTACCCTCAAAACTCCCTTACTAGAGAGACTTCCCAAACCACTTTGAATAAAACTCACTGCCCTGATCATTCTCTGTCCCCTCAGCTCAGCTTGACTGTCCCTCATGATACATCATCACATGACATATTTATGTGCTTAATAGGTTTATGGTTTGTCTTCTTCACTGGGCTGTCCGAAAGTAACATGCTCCCAAGAAGGCAATAACTCCATTTATCTTTTTACTGGTATAACCCCATGGTTAAAATAGTGCCTGTATTTAGTAAGCACTCAATAAGATATTTAAATGAGTTAAATATAGTTTTAATAAGAAAATGCAAATTATTTACAACAGGGAAAGGCTGTTGGTTGAGAAGCAAGCAAGAAAATACTGTTAATTTAATCCAAGTGAGAAGATGAGTTAGTTCATGCCAAAAAAAATTAGCAAAAAGCCAACTGACTCTTTTCTCTCTAGATAGATACAGAAAGAGATAGAGATGGGGATGTATATACATATACACACACTTGCATCCTATTGCCTACTGAATGTCCCTCTTAGGCTTATCTTTAGATAACCTCGCACTTATCCTGGTACAACAAATTATAATGCTGTAGCAGTCATACTGAGCATTAAGCAGTGACATTTCAGGGAAACATACTGAAGTAATGAGTGCAATGTATGTATATTTAATGTCAGCTTATACAAGTTATTTTCAAGACTAATAGCCTATTCCCCAACTTATTCTAGGCCTTCCAAATTTGAATCCCACCAGTAAGTATTGTGTCTGTCAGTGTCACTCCTCATACATACATCCTCCACAGGAAACTGACTTGTTACTCCTATTTCCTTTACTGCTGGATCACAAGGGTCCAAACATCTACAAGTTCATGCAGTTATCTTTCAGTGAGAAAATAAGAACTCACTCTGATTTAAATATAAATGCCAGTATTAATTTTCAAGGATGTTTCAATGATCTCATTTATAAATACAATTTGAACAATGCATGTTTAACACTCTGGTATAAAATTACATGAATCAAAATATCCAAATAAAACATGAGAAAAGATACTCTTTGAGGAAAGAGATACCGTTTTGACTAACAATATTAACCAGAAATTATCAGATTAGATGCCAAAATCTAAGAGGTAGTGGCTGAGGTCCACTGAGACCATCTGCAACACAGAGACAGAATTCCATTATAAAAATTGACTCTAGGGATGCCTGGGTGGTTCAGTTGGTTAAGCGGCTGCCTTCGGCTCAGGTCATGATCCCAGCGTCCTGGGATCGAGTCCCGAATCGGGCTCCTTGCTCAGCAGGGAGCCTGGTTCCTCCTCTCTCTCCGCCTGCCACTCTGTCTGCCTGTGCTCATTCTTTCTGACAAATAAATAAATAAAAATCTTAAAAAAAAAAAATTGACTCTAGTGCTGTACTGCCCCACATGACATCCTTCCCTTCCAAATGAATGAAACCTTGTAAGAGCCTACTGTTAGCTAATAACCAGGCTTAACAAAGAAGTCTGCAGCACCAGAGAATTATAAATACACTTTTGTGGAAGCATTCCCTAAATTCGAGGAATGTTGCCTTCAAAAAGTAAAGAAATGGCTTTGAATCAGAGCAGCAGATTTACCTTTACTTTTCCAGGAGCCTTACAGCCAGAGGGTACGGAGGAAGGCATGTTTTTTCCATAAAAAATCTGGGATATCTCATAAAAGGCTTCAGAAAAAAATCCTAAATCTGTAAGGACCTGAATCTTTAAAGGAAAGAAAAAAAATGAGACTTTTAAATTAAATAATTTGTTTTACTTACAAAATAACAATTTTAGAGAAAAATCATCAACTTTCTGAGATCCAAAATTTTTGCTTAACATAATTGGCAATGCCTTATAAATTAATGCTTGGTAAACACAGTAGATGGAGATGTATGTGTTTGTGTTTAAGCTAGTTTACATGTGCAACAGACCAAGAAGCTAATAAACAACAGCAGGCAACTGCTCATAACAATGGACATTTGTCAGACGTGGCTTACTTCATCAAAGCAAACACAAAAACATGACAGGCATAGAAGAGTTAAAAAAAATGATTGAATTTATTTCTTGTTCCCATGGTGAACTATGGTGTAAAAGAAAAACAAAACAAAAATACTCCTGATGTTCTCTAATACTTTGAGGAAAGTCAAACAAACCAGGAGATGAACTCTGTGATGTATCAACATGGAGACAACTATTCATTTTGTCACCCATAATTAATGTGCACTGTCAGTTTTAAAGACATATCCTTAAAGTTAATCAGTTGGTAACTAGAAATGGTACATGGGTTATGAATGTATTTGAATATCATCCAGCACGGGTTTGAATATTATCCAGCAGGTCTTTCAATCAAGAAATTATGGGAAGAAAAGTTCCTGAACAAAAGTCATTCATTCATTCAATGTGTTTATTGGGCACTTCCTATGCACCAAGCCCTCTTGGATGTTACATCCCTTCCCAATGTGTACTGAGCTAATTGAAGTGATATATGAAGATATACACAGTATTATAAGGGATAGAGGGTACTGACAAAAATGCTACTTTCGGAGCTCCAGTCAAGAAGGACTTCTCTGAAGAAGACATTCCAGAGAAAACTGGGAAATGACATGAAAGAGAGACATGTGAAAATCTGCTGAGCCATCTCAAGTAAATGTCATGCAGCAGCAGGAACATCTGGGGGGTCTTGGGGGTACTCAAGGAAGAGCCTGTGTGGCAGAGTTTAGGGAGATTGGGGGAAGAGGGTTAGGAGGCAGGTATGAATGGTGGCCTGTAGACCAGACTGGGAACTTGGAATTTTAGTCTCTGTGTGACAAGAAGTTATTGGAGAGTTTTGAACAGGGAAGGTCCCTAACCTGACTCCAGTGACTGTTGAGAATAGAGAAGGGCAAGTTGTACAAACAGGAAATAAAATTCAAAATGGACAAAGATCATATATACATATGATCTTCACACATACACACATACCCATACACATTTATTATCTCTTTTCCTTTAAGCACTACCATAGGAATCTTATGAGTATCTAAACTTTAAAGAAATAAAAAGAAGCTTAGTAAGTTAGGGGGAAATAGGATATGACAATAGTATGAAAATAAAGCATAAGAGGTTAGGAGAATATTTTCACTGCAGAAGGGAAAACTGTCTACTGAGTTGCACACTTTGGTTCTTGCCTAAAACACCTTGGGCTCCAACCTCCCTAGGGCCATATAATATCCAAGCAGGCATTAGGGAGTCAGTCATAGGAGCTCTTTTAGACTTCTAGATGAACATTTTCTCATTATCCCATGTAGGAAATGCTGTGTGAGATTTGTCTCCACTGATCTTAGTGGTGAGATGCCTGTGCACGAACTACCTGTAACCTGTAAGTCTACCTCTGTGTTGGTTTATCATACTAATCTGGCCATTTGGAAAAGCAATGGTGATAACAATGAACATGTATTTTCAGAAATAACCAAGAGCGTGAATATAAACAAGCCAGATGGAAAAAAGAACTACCCTTAAATCAACCTTTCGCTTGCACAAATACAGAACCATCGGTACCCTTCCCAGGAATGCTGGATATGTTGAGACTAATAAATCTTTCAAGATGTTGGCAGTTCTAAAGGGAAGCCGGACTGGCTGATCATAAAGAGGTCTTGGAGCATTCCCAGAAAGACACTAGTGCCCAAGAAAAACTTAACAGTGTGATCTATTGCTTTTTGACTTGTCAGAAAGCATTGTTTGCTGTTTCCCGACTATGACTTTTCTCTCTTCCCACCCACTGACCCCCAGTTTACTTCAGAAAGGTCATGCAAACTCTGCTCAAACAGGCTGCCATTTCTTCCTCTGGGTGATGCATCAGTTGCCCTTTTTCATTGCTTCTATCAAAACCCTGTTCAGGTGTTTCTGTTCTGCTATTGCCAATAAGATTCCACTGCTAACTCACTCTGCTCCTGACACTGTTGCCAAGATACATCTGATCATGTCCTTCTGACCAAGATTCTGCAATTCATCCCACCTCTCAATCCAAGGCTGCAGACTAGAGTCCACAGTTCTTTGCTGGCTTCTAATCTACTTTAGTACAGAAAGTTGCCAAATGCTAACAATCCAATAAAACACAGTCATTTAAACAAAAACTTTGTTTTAGATTATAGCTTTCAGTGCCTCTCTGGATCTCCTTCTGACATGTTACTAATGGTCACTGCAACACTTCCATGCTTCTCCTGCCTCTAAATGACAGACCAGAATAAAATGGCTACCCGATTCTGATTCCATAATCTCCTCATTTCTCTCACTGCTCAGCCTCCTCATTATGCCTTAGTTTGGAATTCAGGACGGGGCCCCACTGCTCATGGACATCGTGGACCACAACATGGATCTCTGGCATTCTCCTATTACATTCTCCCTCCTCAAAACCTCCTCCCTCTCTGGCTTCGCAGAACCACCCCTGGCCCCTACCCCAAGTCCACACTGTCTCATCTCTATATGCTTCACACTATTACCTGCCAAGAATGTTCCCTTCTTCCTCTCTCCTGCTCGGTTAGTTCTTCTTTCTTCACCAAATCTTACCTATTTAGTAAAACCAAGAAATCCAAAGCCATTTTCCCTCTTTCAAACTCCAGGAGACAGTGCTCATCATACTCATTTGGAAATGATCAAGGGGCAGATGCATATGTTATTGTCTTGTATATATGTCCTGTCTCTCTTCCCTTATTTTCACTTCCTTATAAGCAAGGGCAATAGGTTACATTTTTTTCATTAGAGTTACGAACATGGTGCTTTTTATATAGGAGATACTCAACAAATGTTGTCTCAGAGGTAAAGCAATAAATGTCTACAAAGTTATCTTTTAGGTTAGTTCCCACTAAACACTAAGGAAAGTGTGGACAGTAGGCATTGATAAATGTCTATACATTTTAAATTCAATTCAATAATTAATGACTGAGTATTGATATATGAATTTATTACTCAGGATATAATAGGGAAATAAAAGATGAAAAAAATTCAGGCCCTAAGCTCAGGAATTTTGCAATCTTGAACAGAGCACTGTTTTTAAAAAAGAGAGAAAAAAGTTATATGCAGCTTTTCAAAAAGGTGTTATTGGAAATAAAAAGCAGGAAAACTCTTAAGAGTTCAGTAAGTCAGAAAGAGTGATCCAGATATTTTCATGGCTGATAATTATTTATTCCTGAGTTAAAATATACCCTCTTAACAGTTAGCACCAGAATTCCTCTTAGGGAAGGTACTGTATTTATTTAGAAATAGAATGTTATGAACTCTTTGGTCCTGAAATCATAGGCCCAAGGGCAGGGTCTAGGTAGAGAGAGGAATTCAAAGGAAAGTCTAATTTCCCCTCATAAGAAAATAGGAAAGATTTGGGGAAGAAGTGTATAAGGTATTTCCAAAAAAGGATAAGGAGGGTTAAACCAGTGATGCAATGGAGCTTCTTCCTCCCAATTTGCAAGAGGAGATTGCACGTATCTTGTCCTGATTCCACATTCAGTAATGCCCGGTTGGTAGGCTGAAGTCAGCTATAGTGGGAATATTTGCACCATGGAAGCTGAAAGTGCTACAAATCAGGGGTTTTTTTTTAGAGTGATGTGTGAAACACTTGCCAGCACACAGCTGATTAAGCCATGGGATGGGAGGCAAAAGCATGAGATGTTGGCTGAGAAATATTTTAAACCCAGAGATGCCAAATATTCTATTTTAAATTGTTTGCTTTGCCTAAACTTATATTTTCCTGTGTTCCAATTTTTCACAAAACTCAGTATAAAAATAAAGGCCTTGGGTGAATGTGTTGTGTATGTTTATGTGTAACTGAGTGAGCGTAAGTGTGTGTGTGTGTGTGTGTGTGTGTGTGTGTGTAGGATGTGGATTAGGACTGAATTCCATATTCAAGATGAGGAGGTACAGAACAGGGAGAAAATCTTCTCAATGTTGAGATGATCCATGTGCAAAATAAATTCAACAGAGTGAAAGACTGTGACCATAGCTAACTAGGAAAAGGGCAGAGAAAATGAGGCGCTTGAGGTTCCCAGTCCACATGCGGTTCAAGTCAGCTGCACAAGGATCTTGAAGGCAGAGAGCCTGTCCTGACTTCTAGGTTACAGAATTAGTTGTAATCCAGCATCTGTGTGTTTTGTCACTTCAACTATCTTTACAATGAAAACTTCTCACATATTATGATATACATAAAGATCCTTAGCAAAAAGTTCTTCAGAAATCGGACTCATTAATTTCTACCAAGAAATCAATACTCCAGAAGTGGTGATTTCCAGGATGACTGATGTTGGACGAGCCTTGTTCCCACATGTAGCTGTTCCCAAATGTAGCCCAAGCATAAAATGAGCCAGCTCGCTCTCATATGTTATTATAATAATGGGAATTTTTTTAAACATCATATTATTACAAGCTTATTACTATGAGTATTAGAACCAAATTAATTTATGACAGCATCTTTACAGTTCAGGAATATCAAACATCTTAAAATATCAAACATCTTAAAAGTTTGTCACATACTTTGAGGATCCTTGCTTCTAGATTTCTGACCAGGTCTTGGCAAATTCCAGAAACAAAGTATTGGTACAGTGCAAGTAGGGGCAGAACCTACCAATGGAAAAAAAAAAAAAAACATTTTTTTTAATTTAAAACATGTTTTATCAAGTTAATAACCTAATAATAAAATGTAGCCAAATATTAATGTGGGGGATGTTATATAAAACAGCAGTTAATTTTGCCATGCTAAGAGACTATACTGTTTGGCTAAGTGAAATGACCTGCCTAGAATATGCTTCATGATTTTATAAGAACTTAAAAGTAGCATCAGGGCGACTTGTAGATGCCACCTGGTGCCCAAAACCTAGGCTTCAAATCTCTTTAAGCATGGAAAAGTGAAATTCCAATCAATTATCTTCCTTGAAAAAAATTAATTTAACATATATGTATGAAAGATTGAGGCTTATAGAAACATTCTAGCAAATGAGCTATCAAATAACTGCAAAATTTAAAGCAAAGGAACTCTCATCCATGTCACCTGCTCACTCATCTCAATGGCAGCTTCTATTTCTTCAACTGGAATATCTCTATCAGCAAAAGAATATTTATAACATGTCCATTATGCTGAATGACAACAAAATCTAACAATCTTGCTTTCACAGAGCATGTATTCTATTTATTACCCAAGCTTACTCTTCACATAATATTTTTATTTTCTTAGAATTAACCCCAAAGTTCAACTCCTCTTGAAATCTCGTGGATATGGGTGAGGGCTTACAAACTATCCATATTTCAGTTGATCCAACCACTATCCGACCAGAGTTAGGTGTTGAGGGAATAGGTGTTTGCCTAGACTTCTGAACAGCTTCTGATCTCAACTAAAAACCCAAGCTCGTTTCCTACAACTCGGCCCTTCCCTGCTAAAGGGAGATAGAGCAAGGAGGAATATTGGGATTCCCCATTATTTAGCAAACTATTTCCCATGATCCCAAAGCAATGGGTCTCCTAGCAAGATCTGTATGTGACAGCAGTCTCCTTACCCACTGGACTTCTTCTGGAGGGTGGTGTAATACAAAATAGAAACTGTTTACATCTTGCAAGTTCAGCTAAGGAACCTCTAATTGTCAGTCAACTGGCAGCTGCTGATAGCAACAGCTTTTTAAATGGATTAGAACTGGTCTTAAATGATTTCAAACATAATACATTTTTCTACAATTATGCACTACAAACATAACACAATATCTTTTTCTACAATTAATGCAGCACAAAGCAATAACAGTTGGCTATTACCTTTGAGATTGTTTCTTTTCTTTAGTGAGAAATAAAAACATACCATTTTATTGCTGCCAATTGCTCAATTATTCAGAAAAATGTTCTCAATTTCTTAAGCTTCAGAGAAAAAAAGTCTCATTTCTTTTCCAATGCAGTGATATGTATTATATATGAATATGACTAGGCAGCTAAAGGTTACCCAGGGGATAGAACTATTTTCTAAATCCAGAAATGGATCCCCTTAACAATGAGAGGAGTACCATTTTGTTATTTTTCCTAATAAACAATTTCTTGCCAAATATGCCAAGTGTTAAAAGCATTTATCAATCTCTTCACTTTAACACATGGCTTTGTAATTTAACAACTCATATCAAGGGACAATAAATCTTTTCAATATAAGGATAGAGAGTGAATTTAGAACAAGAGAAGAGAAAACAAACAATGTATGAGGGAAAAAAGAAAGTAGGTATGAAAATTATAGAAGAAAAGGAAAGAACCAATAAAAAAGAAAGAGTAGGTATTAAGAAGCAAACATAGCATGAGGAGAGATACAAATGTAACAGAAATAGCATATAGGAAGAAAATAGGAAAAATAAAATAAAGGAGAAAAATATAAAATGACCAACAGGTAGAGCATACTGGTTTGTTTTTTAAATGCAACCAACTTCAAATTTATGACATATACTGTGATTTATTTCCGCAAAGAAAGAGAACTGCATGAGGTTTAGAATATCTTCATATATTAAGAAGTATTTGCCTTTTCTTTTTTTTTTTAAATTTTTTATTTATTTGACAGAGATTACAGGTAGGCGGAGAGGCAGGCAGAGAGAGGAGGAAGCAGGCTCCCTGCTGAGCAGAGAGCCCGATGTGGGGCTTGATCCCAGGACCCTGAGATCATGACCTGAGCTGAAGGTAGAGGCTTTAACCCACTGAGCCACCCAGGTGTCCCAAGAAGTATTTGCCTTTTATGTCACAGTTTGAATCTGTTGTTCACTTAGAACAGGGAGAAGACAAGAGACACAAAGGAATTTATCTCAACAAAGAAATTCTTTCATATGGGGTGCCTGGGTGGCTCAGTGGGTTAGAGCCTCTGCTTTCAGCTCGGGTTGTGATCCCAGGGTCCTGGGATCGAGCCCCGAGTCGGGCTCTCTGTTTATCGGGGAGCCTGCTTCCTCCTCTTTCTCTGCCTGCCTCTCTGCCTAATTGTGATCTCTCTCTGTCAAATAAATAAATAAAATCTTTAAAAAACAAAAAAGAAATACTCTCATAGTTTGTGTACTGATATGACCTGCATGACTTAATACAGTGAGTTACATGTGCACTAGATTCCTCTGTTTGAGACCAGTGAAATATTCTAATCAATCTTCCCAACTGTCTTAAGAAGGAGGAAAAAAGATAAAGTAATAGAGTAAAAAGGGAACAAAATCAAACAGACATTGACTTTGTATCCAAAATGCAGTGCAAATAATGATGTCAAAGAAGGAATATTAATTAATATATTTTATTTTGCAGTACAAATAAGAATCCTGCGTCTGGAATTTAAGAGTTAAACAAGACCAATGAAGAGGACATTAGCGAAATTTGAAAGGTTTAAGGTAGAAGGCAAAAATACTGCAGTGAATTAAGATGTGTTGATTTTACAAATGACTTACTATAAGATTTTGCTTAGCATAGTGCAGTTCACGTATAACGTAATACAGACTTGCAACTACAGAGCAAATGTCAGCCCTGTATCTGTCTGAGAAGAGCTCGATGCCTGGGAGAAGCTGAGTGATTTCATACTGAGCGTAGCAACGTTCAGCTTTGGGATGCGGAAGTGTGGTTCTAAGCAAACCCTGAAAATGAAAACAGGTGAAATGAAAAGCTATAAATTGCATTTGCAACAGTACACAAAAAGATAGGTATATGGATTACTTCCTGAAGTGCTTAGCATATGTCTGGCACACTGTGCCTTGAATAAATGGTACTTATCATTAATATTATCATTATTATAGTTCCAAATGTTTCCGTCACTCAAGATGGGCCTTTTAAACTCCATAGTAGTTGGCTATTTACTATCTTCAGAAGAAATTATCATTATATTATCATTTGTTGGGGTTAATTTTGTGTTGGACGCTATTGGTATATTCTTTATAAACACTACCTTATTTAATCCTCATTTAACCTACCTCTAGGAGGTAGGACTATTACCTCACAAATGATATAATTGAGGCTTACACAATTAATTTATATAAGGTCACACAGCTAATGGTAGAAGAAAGAAGATTCAAAGTCACATTTATTTAAATTTAAAAAAATCTATTCTCTTCCCACTCTACCAACCTATAAGTGTAGAGATAACAAATGATTTTAGAAGTCTAAATCCAGCAGAGTTCATTCTGAATTTTTAACTGAATTAAGTAAAAAGATGAGTTGTTTAATTTTGCCAATATTTCTTAGGTAATTCATATGGCTAACACTGTAATCAATGTTGGGAAACAAAATTAATACACAAAATCATTTTACATTTAGGTGTGTTTCTGATATTATCCTAAATAATTAACATTAACTGATGACATGCATTACAAAATTATTTTAATGTATATTTCAGAAAATAATTTTAATCAGATTGCCCATTAAAGTTATAAAGTACCTGCTCTAAAATACTATGCAGTTGTTGACATTTTTAATTTTATAAATCTGTTTTAAAATAATAAAAAAATTAAGATTTTAAAAATAAATCCTACCAGCTTTTAAGTACAATTATTACTAAAAAATTATGCCCATAGTGAACAAAAATTTAATTTTTTAATTTGCTTATTTTCTAAAACAACAGCATTATCTTCAAGAAAAAGCAGTATCAGACAGTCAAGAATGCAATATATGGAGTCAATATCAGATTATCATTCCTTTTGCATCTTGCCTCTTCTACCTCTTCTCTTTAAAGCACAGGCAAGAGGTGCACAAAACATAAGAAAACTGAAAAGTGTGGCCTTACATTCAGAAAAGGCTTTCCAGAGAGCTTTTCTATCTAGATTTCATAAGCTATCAGACGCCTCTGATACACAGAACACGGGTGTCCACCCTTCTAGGTAAACAGAACCTTTAGTACATTGCAAAGGCCCCTGGCTACATCCCTGTATCTCAAAGTGTCTTGTATTTCAGATTAAAGCTCTTTTCTTCTTCATTGAAGTCAAACCAAAATTCTAGGAGCTGCCAACTCTCTACTTTTGTAGTCTTCAGCTTATTTCTTGCTTTCATTACATGGTATACTTCACATTGTACAGTCAAGCAAAACTTTCTTTAGAGATGAGGTATCCTAAGGCCACCATTTGGAGTCAAACAGACTGGCTTCACAGCTTATTAGCAACACAGTCTAACTAATGATGAGAGATTCAGTTTCCTGATCTGCAAAAGTCCTTCCAGAGTCTGAAGGAAAAAAATTCTGCTGAATATTCAAGGTGAAAACGCTACCTTCAGCTAGTGAAGGAAAGATGGACTCATGATACCTCATCAAGGTCCATGCTATCTTCCTAGCTGTGAGGTTTTTTATTAAGATAAGACACTGCACTTTCTTTTTTTTGGACCAAATGGTCACTAGTCAGAAGATATACATAAAGGGTTACCTGAAAGAGTAATGCAGACAAAATGCAACAGTTGGTTCTCTTGTCAACCTCTGAGATCATAATAAATCTAAATAAGTATAACAAAAAGAAATGGATTCATGGACAATTTTCCAATAATACTTTTATATAATTTTTCTCTAATACTCATAGATTTTCCAAAATTAAAATAGACTTTGTGATTCTAAAATAGCTACACATTTATGGAAGATCTAGAACACAGGAAAAGCAAAACGAAATATCACCAATAAACCTACCACGTAAACATGATTACTGGTAACATTTTGGTTAATTTCCTTCTAGATTTCTTTCCATATATAGAAATTTTTTTAATTTCTCTATAGATCAAGATGCCATGAATGTTTTTGCCCACCACACCCTATAGATAAGCTAAAATTGTACCTGTAAAGGTGAAAGAAACCTGTACCTCTACTCCTTCCATACTTCTTAAATTTCTCACATTATTCAAGTCTCTAAAATATCTGTCAGTGCTAACTAGGTATAAGACACTGTGACATTGATCTATGTGCCCTTGTTTTGGTGCCAGTACCATATTGTTTTGCTGACAACAGCTTTCTAATAGAGCTTGATGTCCAGAATTGTGATGTTCCCAACTTTGGTTTTCTTTTCCAACATTCCTCTGGCTATTCTGGGTCTTCTCTGGTTCCATATCAATTTTAGCATTATTTGTTCCAGCTCTGTGAAAAAAGTTGATGATATTTTGATAGTGATTGCAGTGAATGTATAGACTGTTCTAGGAAGCATAGACATTTTAACAATATTTGTTCTTCCAATCCATTAGCATGGAATGTTTTTTCCCACTTGTGTCTTCCTCAGTTTCTTTCATGAGTATTCTATAGTTTTCTGAGTACACATCTTTTGTTTGGTTTATTCCTAGGTATCTTATGGTTTTTGGTGCAATTGCAAATAGGCCTAACTCTTTAATTTCTCTTTCTGTCTCATTGTTAGTGTATAGAAATGAAACTGATTTCTGGGCATTGATTCTATATCCTGCCACCTAGCTGAATTCCTGTATGAATTCTAGTAATTTGGGGTGGCATCTTTTGGATTTTCCACATGAAGTATCATTTCATCTGTGAAGAGTGAGAGTTTGACTTCTTTGCCAATTTGAATGCTTTTTATTTCTTTTTGTTGTCTCATTGCTGAAGCTAGGACTTCTAGTACTATGTTGAACACCACTAGTGAGAATGGGCATTGCTGTTGTGTTCCTGACCTTAGGGGAAAAGCTCTCAGCTTTCCCCAATGAGAATGATATTTGCTATTGACTTTTCATACATGGCTTTTATGATATGTCTTTTATTGAAGTATGTTTCCTCTATACCTACACTGTGAAGAGTTTTAATCAAGAAAGGATGCTATATTTTGTAAGTGCTTTTTCTGCATCAATTGAGAGGATCATATTGTTCTTGTTCTTTCTTTTATTAATGTGATGTATCATGTTGATTGATCTGCAGATATTGAACCACCCTTGCAGCCCAGGAATAAATCCTACTTGGTCATGGTGAGTAATCCTTTTAAAGTATTGTTGGATTCTATTGGCTAGTATCCTGGTGAGAATTTTGGCATCCATGTTCATTAGGAATATTGGTCTATAATTCTCCTTCAGGTGGGTTCTTTGTCTGGTTTTGGAATCAAGGTAATTTTGGCCTCATAGAATGAGTTGGAAGTTCTCCTTCCACTTCTATTTTTTTTTAAGATTTTATTTATTTATTTGACAGACAGAGATTACAAGTAGGTGGAGAAGCAGGCAGAGAGAGAGGACAAAGCAGGCTCCCCATGGAGCAGAGAGCCCGATGTGGGGCTTGATCCCAGGACCCTAGGATCATGACCTGAGACGAAGGCAGAGGCTTTAAACCACTGAGCCACCCAGGAGCCCCTCCACTTCTATTTTTTAAAAGATTTTATTTATTTATTTGACAGGCAGAGATCACAAGTAGGCAGAGAGGGAGGCGGAGAGAGAGAGGAGGAAGCAGACTCCCCACTGAGCAGAGAGCCCGACATGGGGCTCGATCCCAGGACCCTGGGATCATGACCTGAGCTGAAGGCAGAGGCTTTAACCCACTGAGCCACCCCGGCGCCCCTTTCCACTTCCAGTTTTTGAAACAGCTTCAGAAGAATAGGTTTTAGTTCTTCTTTAAATATTTGGTAGAAGCTTTGTGCAGTGGCAGTACTGTAGCCAATGAGGTTTACCCAAGGCACAATTATTGCTAATTAAGTGTTTGGTAGAATTTCCTTGAAAGTCATCTGGCCCTGGACTCTTGTTTGATGGGAATTTTTCATTACCACTTCAATTTTCTTGCTTCTGTTTAGGTTTTCTACTTCTTCCTGTTTCAGATTCAGTAGTTTGTATGTTTCTAGGGACGCATCCATTTCTTCCAGATTTCCCAATTTGTTGGCATATAGTTGTTCATAATATATTCTTATAATTGTTTGTATTTCTTCAGTGTTGGTTGTACTCTCTCCTCTTTCATTCATGATTTTATTTATTTGGATCCTTTCTCTTTTCTCTTTGATAAGTCTGGCCAGAGGTTTATCAATCTTACTAATTTTTTCAAAGAAATTCCTAGTTTCATTGATATGTTCTACTGTTCTTTTGGTTTCTATTTCATTGATTTCTGCTCAAATCTTTATTAATACTCTTCTACTTCTGGGTTTAGGTTTTATTTGCTGTTCATTCGCCAGCTCCCTCGGTGTAAAGTTAGGTTGCATAATTGAGACCTTCTTGTTTCTTAAAAAAAGCTTGTATTGCTATACAATACACAAAAATACTCTAAAAATGGATGAGAGACCTAAATGTGTGACAAGAATCCATCAAAATCCTAAAGGAGAACACAGGCAGCAACCTCTGTGCCTTCAGCTGCAGTGACCTCTTGCTAGACACATCTCCAAAGGCAAGAGAAACAAAGGCAAAAATGAACTACTGGGACTTCATCAAGATAAAAAGCTTCTGCACAGCAAAGGAAAGATAAAACTAAAAGACAATGGACAGAATGGGAGAAGATACTGGCAAATGTTTTATCAGATAAAGGGCTAGTATCCAAAATCTATAAAAAACTTAACAAACTCAACATCCAAAGAACAAATAATTCAATCAAGAACTGAGCAGAAGACAGGAACAGATATTTCTGCAAAGAAGACATACAAATAGCCAACAGATACATGAAAAAATGCTCCACACCACTTGGCATCAGGGAAATACAGATCAAAACCACAATGAGATACCACCTCACATCAATCAGAATGGCTAAAATTAACAAGTCAGGAAATGTTGCCAAGGATGTGGAGAAAGGGGAACTCTCTTATACTGTTGGTGGGAATGCAAGCTGGAATGCCGCTCTGGAAAACAGTACAGAAGTTCCTCAAAAACTTAAAAATAGAGCTACCCTAAGACCCAGCTATTGCACTACTAGGTATTTACTCTAAAGATACAAATGTAGTGATCCAAAGGGGCACCTGCACCCCAATGTTTATAGCAGCAATATCCATGATAGCCAAAGTATGGAAAGAGCTGAGATGTTGATCAACAGATAAATGGATAAAGAAGAGTGGTACACACATACACAACACACACACACACACATACACACGCACACAGGAATACCACTCAGCCATCAGAAAAAAGAAATCTTGCCATTTGCAATGATGTGGATGGAACTAGAGGGTATTATGTTAAGCTAAATACGTCAATCAGAGAAAGACAATTATCATATGATCTCACTCATATGTGAAATTTAGGAAACAGAACAGAGGATCATAGGTGAAGAGAGGGAAAAATAAAACAAGATGAAATCAGAGAGGGAAACAAACCATAAGAAACTCTTAATCACAGGAAACAAACTGAGGGTTGCTGGAAGGGAGTGGGGTGAGGAGATGGGGTAACTGGGTGATGGACATTAAGGAGGGCACATGATATAATGAGCACTGGGTATTATATAAGACGGATGAATCACTGACCTCTACTTCTGAAACCAATAATACATTATATATTAATTAATTAAATTTAAATTTTAAAGAATTTTCAAAAAAAATTTTTTTAAAAACAGTAAGTTTAAAAAAAGACAAAAAAAGACACTGTGACAGACTTTCACATATGTTAAGTGTGGTAGGCTGAATAATGCTCCCCACCCCCACCCCAAAGATACCCCAAACCTATGAATATGTTGCTTTACATGGCAAAAAAGAAAAAGACTTTAGATGTGATTAAAATTAAGGTTAGGTTCAATGTAATCACAATGGTCCTTATGAGAGAAAGGCAGGGGAGTCAGTAAGAGAAGGAGAGATGAACACAGAAGCAGAGGTCAGGGAGAGAGAAAGAGGAAGATAATAGGCTGTTGATCCCAAAGACAGAACATGGAGCCATGAGCTGAGAAACGCAGGAGACCTCCAGAAGTTGGAAAAGACCAGGAAGAAGATTCGTCCTTAGAGCCTTCAGAGGACAGCACAACGCTGCCAAGGCACTGATTTTAGGACTTCTGACCCCCCAAACTGTAAGAGAATAAACCTGTGTTGGTTTAAGCCACAAATTTTGTGGTAATTTGTTACAGAACTAGTAAATTAATCAGTATGCCTTATGACCTATATTATGTCCCCCCTTTTCCAAATTCATATGTTGGGGTCCTAACCCCCAATAATGTCAGAATGTGGCTAAGATAGTGCCTGTAAAGAGGTTATTAGGTTATAATGTTATAATTATTATTATACTATACTAATTATACTATATATAATTACTATTATAACATTATATAATTAAATATATAATGTTATAATGTTATAATGAGGTTACTAGGCTAGGCCCTAATCCGATATGACTGATATCCTTGTAAGAAGACATTAGGATATAGGCACACATGGAGGGAAGACCATGTAAGGACACGGCAAGAAGACAGCCATCTACAAGCCGAGAGGCCTCAAAAGAAACCAAACCTGCCAACGCCCTGATCTAAGAATTCAAGCCTCCAAAACTGTGAGACAATAAATTCCCTACTAACTGGTCATTTGTTATGGCAACCCTAGCAAACTAATATAGCATGTCATGTAATTCTTGCCACTGAGATTTACAGTTTACAGATAAGAACACTGAGGCTCAGAGAGAATAAGCAGTGAGCCAAGGGTCCCAGAGTTAGCAGGAGATCCTTGCATTAGATCCAAGTTGGCATACCTCCACACCGTTATTCTTGATCTCATACCAACTGTTCACTCACTCATTCATTCATTCCACAAGTAGTAATCAAATGCCAACTCCATGCCAGACACTCAGGATACACTAGTGAACAAGCAAAGATCTGTGCCCATGTGAGGCCCACATTCCAGGGCTATGGGGAGAGGAGATAGCCATAGATAACAAACATCACAAATAAGTAAACTGGATAGTTTTATATGATATGGACAAAGCTGTCCAAGAATCCCATGCATCTGAGGCATGGCGCTCTACATGGCACAGTGGGCCCACACCAAAGGAAGCTCATTCCATTGCCACACTCACTGTGCTATCTTTGCTGATATGACTGCCCCTTGCAAACATCCCCAAATGCCAACTCTTGACAGAAATTCCTCGCTATAATCTTTGGAACCTGGAGATGAATTGGTGAGTGAGGTACCAAACTCTTTCCATGTATACAGCACATCTTCTTTTTTGAATATGTCATCAAGAGCTTGACACCAACATCTGAAAGCAGCCCTGAAAGAGAAACAGCATCAAGCAGCATGTTTTTCATATAAATCTATCTTCCAAAAGTGGAAGCAAATGCACTGAAGAAGTATTTTAATTAAAATGATAGAGAATCAATCTATACTATTTACTTCTTATAACTGTTTATCTCAGATAGCATTTGATGAATAAAATGTAGTAATGGAATATTATTGAAGAATTAAAATTTATAAAATTTATAAAAGATAATTTTTTTCAATAATACCTAAAAATGCTTTCCAACAAGCAACCAAAAAACGTTTTCCTTTGTTCTACTGACTCCTAAAAATTTACCTTTTCTTTTCGGAGAAGACGAGAAGGCTTCCAAGTTCATGCAATGCCTGAACTTTAAGACTTCTTTGATGGCTGACTTGGAGAACATCTGTATTTTAATCAAGTAGAACAAAAAATGTCAGTTCCTAGAAGGTATCTTCCTCATTCTTTCAAGACTATTTAAAGTGCATCATTTCTTAATTTTGTAGATAAGCAAACTGTAAGCTAACACTGTCCTCCCAGGTCTCCTGATACATATGCAGAAAGAGAGCAAATGATACTCTACCTGAATATAGTGGAAGAAGAGATTTGATCTGAGAGAGAGGAAATGAGGAAAGAGTGCAATAAGAGTCAGGCAGGGGGAGGTGGTGTCGAAGAAAAATTCAGAAAAGCCTTGCTAGGGAGAATGGGTGAGGTGTATATGGACATGGCAGCACATGGAACACATGGAGGTATCTGAATGCCTGGTAGAGAAATGTGGACCCTATTCTATAGCAGATGGGAAGCCTTGAAGTATTTGTTTTTAAGCAGGGATGGGACAAGATCACAGCTTATCAGATTTTTCCTTTACCAAATGCAAAAAAAAGCACATCTTTAATAGCATCCGAATTTTTTTTTTTTGGTATTCTGATAAATGTATAAATTCCAGAGATGTCTAGAAACAAAACAAAACTAAACTAAACTAAACTAACCAACAAGGCACTGGTTTATAATGAAGGCAGTCCTGACTCCTACAGGGTATTTTAGGAAACTAAGGAAGCTTTTGTTAGGTGTCACAATGGGGCATCTCCTGGCATTTTGTCAATGAAGACCAGAGATACTGAATGGCCTATAACACACAGAAGCTTCTTCCACAGTCAAGAAAAAGGTGAGAAACCAGTTTATAATTGTCTGAGTCTAACCTCTAACTTCATTTTACATATAAATAGGATGTTTTTGCATGTTTTCAAAATTCTCTTGAATTTTCCAGAAATGCGACCATTCGCTGTAGTGCTTTATTGTGTACTGCATCTAGATTTGCCATTTTAGTAAAACACTGTCACGAAAATTAACAGTGCTGATAGTACTTGCGTCATCAATACAATAAAGCTGTTTCAGTCTGTATTTGTAGCTATAACATTCATGGTGATTCAGCACACAGGATATGAGCATCTGATTGCTTCACCAGACTTTCTAATACCTGAGCACTTAAGTGCCACAAATAGATTGTTCTGTTATAAAATAATATTATTTAGCCTTTATTTTATATTTAGAGCTTCATATTTATTATATTAAATAATGTGTATAGAGAGACTATATTAAATAAGCATTTTATTTTAGGGAGTAAAGGGGGGAATTATTAAATGTCTGTTACTACAGAAAAAAAAAAAAGGGAGGGGATGGTCGCCTGGGTGGCTCAGTCAGCTAAGTCACTGCCTTCAGCTCAGGTCATGATCCCAGGATCCTGGGATCGAGTCCCACATTGGGCTCCTTGCTCAGCAGGGAGCCTGCTTCTCCCTCTGCCTGCTGTTCCCCCTGCTTGGGCTCACTCTCTCTCTCAAATAAATAAATAAAATCTTTAAAAAAATTAATTAAAAAATAAAAATGAAAAAGGGGGATGTAGGAACTACAATGTGGATTGAGTATATACTGTAGAATTTGGAGAAAAGCCAAATCAAACAGAAAGACAAGGGAAGTGGGATTAGCTAGGGCAGAGCAAAAGAACACAACAGTGGCCACATTCCAACAAGGGGTTCACAGACTCATTCAAAGGAGGATAAGCAGAAGAAGGGCCTAGAACCTTGCCATGCTGACAGCCCAGGCTGGGAGAGTGGAGAATGGGAGGGGCTGGAAGTCTCTTGTCCCAACACTGCTCTGGCACTGCCTACAAGATTCTACCTTCAAGCTCTTTTATCTGACTTTTCAAGGTGGCATTTCAGGCCCAAAGGCAATTACAACATTTTGTGCAAGATCCTCCTGAAAATGAATATATATATTTGAATATATATAATATATATTATAGTATAGTAAAATATAATATATAATATATTCATATATACTATATATATGAATATATAATGAATGACTCTTACCAATAGTTTCATAATAAGAGGAAATTACAAGTCCCAGTTGTGAAGAGGGAAGTTTGCTTTTCTCCACTGAACTAAAAACTCGGAAGTGCTCCTGAGAGAGGTTGGGGGGTGTTGGCATATGCATCTCTTCTGTCCCCAGGCAAAATTCCACCTTTCCAGTAGTAAATTTCAAATTGTTTATTCCTCCTTTATCTCCTAAATTCATGGGGAAAAAAGAAATTTATTTACTTTTTTTAGAGAGAGAGAGCACGAGAGCAAGCGGGGGGTGGAGGAGGGCAGAGAAAGGGAGAGAATCTTGAGCAGGTTCCATGGCAAATGTGGAGCCCAACACAGGGCTCTATTTCCCAACCCTGAGATCATAACCTGAGCCAAAAATCATCAGTTGGATGCTTAACCAACTGAGCCACCAAGGAACCCCCAAAAAGAAATTTAAAAAGGAGACAGAGAGGAAGATGACAAGGAGGGAAAAATGTAGAAGAAATGGACAGTGAGGGAAAAAAAGAAAAATTCTGTGTATAGCTGAGATTTCTTTGCAGTTTGAGGGACACTGTTTCCTTAAATTCAGTATCTAATATCATTTCTGAGGAGCTCAGGTATGTGTGGATGGGCTCTCTACCTGTTATTTCATAAAAAAAAAACACTACAGAGGGGCACTGTGCCAGAAAGTACTGTTGAGATAATGCTTTGCTTCTCGTGGGGATTGCTTAAAGTTACATGGTTTGGGTTTGCTTTTTTTTAAGGGCTTCCGACAGTGAGATGTTAGTCTGCCTCTGGGGCAGAGACCTCTGGGATAGAAGCAACACACAGTTAGTTCTGACCTAAGGGGGGAAAATGGGAAAGAATAGCTCTCTTTGTAAGATCAGAGAACACACAAGAAAGAAAGGAAAACTATTCTGGAGGAAGTAGTCAAAAGCTGCAGAGGAAGAAGAGCTAATGTGGAATTTGAAGTCTGCAGCCCAAGGACTGGGGATAAACTGCTGAAAATACGTTAAAGTGAGATTTAGGGTGAACCAATGTAATCCAAATTATATTTGCTTTTTTTATTCATGCCCTTAACCATTATTAATATATGCCATAATTGAAAGAAGTTTAAACATAACATACGGAGCTAATTTAATATAGTGTCTATATTAATCTATAGTCTATAGTCTATAGGCAGTACAACCAAAATCTGTGGGTACGTGGCACAGCAAATGCGATTTTGGGGTAAGTAGGGGCAGTAACAACAACAAATACATACATACATACATATATACACACATAAATAAAATTTCTGTCAGTGATTGTAAAAACAAGATTTGAGCAAATTTCTGAAAGATCAGTTCAGTGAGTATTGGCAGCTTAGGTTGACATTTAAATCTATTTTTAGTAACTTTAAAATCTAAGTATTTTAACTTTTTTAAGTTTATTCTTCAAGCTTATTTTTATTATTCCAATAAATTTGAATAGCAAGGATCATAAACATATATTAGGATTTTAAACAAATTTTTAATGACTCAAACATACATAAGTCAAGATTTTTCCCCACCTAAAATTATTATTTTTTAAAGATTTTATTTATTTATTTGATAGAGATCACAAGTAGGCAGAGAGGCAGAGAGAGGAGGAAGCAGGCTGCCCACAGAGCAAAGAGCCCGATGTGGGGCTCGATCCCAAGACCCTGGGATCATGACCCGAGCCGAAGGCAGCGGCTTTAACCCGCTGAGCCACCCAGGCGCCCCCCCCATAAAATTATTACCACTTAACCACTCAAAGCCCTGCTCTGATTGAGTTCACAAATCAATAAATGTTGAGAAAAGAGAAAACAGATAAATATGATGTAACCAATGATAGTGAATATCTCGTTTTAAGCTAAAAGAAATCTTTAAAATCAAAATTTATGGTGTTAATAAGAAATCTTATTGACCCAAAGGCAGAGGCTTTAACCCACTGAGCCAGGTGCCCTGGTGCTATAGTCTTTTAAAAAAAAATTCATAAATAGATGACTTGATTCATGCTGAATTAACTACAACCTATTACCAAAACCCTACTTTATCAGTGTCAAGAAAATAGTTGCATTTTAATTTGAGCATCAATAAGATTTCTTATTAATATTATTAATATAATTATATTAATAATATAATAAATAATAATATAATAAGAATAATAAATAATTAATTATTAATTATTAATAATAATTAATTATTATTTAATTTCTTATTAAAGGCAGAGGCTTTAACCCACAGAGCCACCCAGGTGCCCCTAGAAGTTTTATTATAGGTACGTTTACCTTTCAAAACCTTGCCCTAAATATCATCTGGTTGGTGCCCTTTTTCCATTGTTGTTTGTCCTTTCATCCATCCTTAGGCTTAAGAACAGAAATTTCTGGGGGTGCCTGGGTGGCTCAGTGGATTAAACCTCTGCCTTCGGCTCAGGTCACAATCTCAGGGTCCTGGGATCAAGCCCTGCATCGGGCTCTCTGCTCTGCAGGGAACCTGCTTCCTCCTCTCTCTCTGCCTGCCTCTCTGCCTACTTGTGATCTCTGTCATATAAATAAATAAAATCTTTTAAAAAAATTAACAAATTTTGTTTCTATATCTGCTCAAGGTAGTATGCTCATTTCACAGAAAGCATGAAAGCAGATGAGTGAGAGTCTTTGGAATGAAGTGTGTAAGAGAGAAGATGTGATCCACCAGACAAGAAGAAGAAAGTGAAGGGCAGCAGGTAGTGGGCATGTCAGTGGGGAAATAAAGGGCCTAAGGCAGAATATGGTAGATCCACAGGGTGGTGTCCTCCCC
>RCUC01141540.1:0-46803 GCA_003697995.1 Taxidea taxus jeffersonii | reverse complement strand
TTTGTTTTTTTATCCATTCTGAAACCCTGTGTCTTTTGATTGGGGCATTTAGCCCATTTACATTCAGGGTAACTATTGAGAGATATGAATTTAGTGCCATTGTATTGCCTGTATGGTGATTGTTACTGTATAATGTCTCTGTTCCTTTCTGGTAATACTTTTAGGGTCTCTCTTTGCTTAGAGGACCCCTTTCAATATTTCCTGTAGAGCTGGTTTGGTGTTTACAAACTCTTTCAGTTTTTGTTTGTCCTGGAAGCTTTTTATCTCTCCTTCTATTTTCAGTGATAACCTAGCTGGATAAAGTATTCTTGGATGTATGTTTTTCTCGTTTAGTGCTCTGAATATATCATGCCAGTTCTTT
The DNA here is from genome assembly GCA_003697995.1 of Taxidea taxus jeffersonii. NCBI lineage: Eukaryota > Metazoa > Chordata > Mammalia > Carnivora > Mustelidae > Taxidea > Taxidea taxus. The sequence continues at coordinate 46,442 of RCUC01141540.1, read as the reverse complement.
CTGGCCTGCCAGGTCTCTGTGGATAAGTCTGCTGCCAATCTAATATTTTTACCATTGTATGTTACAGACTTCTTGTCCCGTGCTGCTTTCAGGATTTTCTCTTTGTCGCTAAGACTTGTAAATTTTACTATTATATGGCGGGGTGTGAGCCTTTTCCTACTGATTTTGAGGGGTGTTCTCTGCACCTCCTGGATTTTGATGCTTGTTCCCCTTGCTATATTAGGGAAATTCTCTACAATAATCCTCTCCAGTATACCTTCTGCTCCTATTTCTCTTTCTTCTTCTGGAATCCCAATTATTCTAATGTTGTTTCGTCTTATGGCATCACTTATCTCTCGAATTCTCCCCTCGGGGTCCTTTAGTTGTTTGTCTCTCTTTTGCTCAGCTTCTTTATTCTCTGTCATTTGGTCTTCTATATCACTAATTCTGTCTTCTGCCTCATTTATCCTAGCAGTAAGAGCCTCCATTTTTGATTGCACCTCATTAATAGCTTTTTTTATTTCAACTTGATTGGACTTTAGTTCTTTGGCTTTTATTTCTCCTGACAGGGTTTCTCTAATATCTTCCCTGCCTTTTTCGAGCCCGACTAGAACCTTGAGAATCGCCATCCTGAATTCCAGATCTGACATATTACCAATGTCTGTATTGATTAGGTCCCTAGCCTTCGGTCCTGTCTCCTGCTCTTTTTTTTGTGGTGAGTTTTTCCGCCTTGTCATTTTGTCCAGATAAGAATCCGCTGTTCTCCTTGTTAAGTGGACTTGGTCTTGGCTGGATTTCTTTGATCTTCTGGGGGAGGGGCCTGTTGTAGTGATTCTCAAGTGTCTTTGCCCCAGGCGGAATTGTACCACCCTTACCAGGGGCCGGGCTAAGTAATCCTCTCAGGTTCGCTTTTGGGAGCTTTTGTTCCCTGAACGCTTTCCATAGAGTTACGGAGGACGGGAATGACAATGGCGGCCTCCCAATCTCCGGTTCAGAGGAGCCGAGAGCTAGGGGCCCCAGTCTTCAGTGCGCCTTCAGAGAAAAGCGTTTAATCCCTCCAGTCTCCCTAGCCCACGTTTGCGCCGGAGACCGCGCGCGCCCGCCCGCAGACACCACGTGCCCGCAGACACCGCGGGCCCGCAGACCGCGCGCGCCCGCAGACCGCGCACGCCCACGGACCGCGCTCAGAGAAAATCGTGCGTAAGCAGTCCCGTCTCACTGGCTTCTGGGAGTGCTCCGAGCTCACCCAGCCTGTGACCAAGCGTCTCTGTCTCTGGCAGAGTCCCACCTGGAGTCTCCGAACCCCGTAGATCTCTGAGCTCTCCCGGGTCGGAGTCTCCCTGGATCTTGTGGGGACCCCTCGCACAGAGCACTAGGAAACCTCGGCTCTGTCTCCGCAGCCGGCTTCCCCGCTCTAATACCTGTGAGCTCTGCGACACTCAGACACCCCCGATCCTTCTGTGACCCCGCGGGTCCTGAGTCCACGTTGTCCCCGTGAGGTCTTCACCCCGTGAGGTCCTCACCCCAGTTTAGCCTCTGGAGCGATGTCCCTCCGTGGAGCAGATTCTTAAAAGTCCTGATTTTGTGCTCCGCCGCTTGCCGGGAGCCGGCCCCTCCCCCTGGGGTCTATCTTCCTGTCGCGTTGGATTCACTTCTCTGCTGGTCCTACCTTTAAGAAAGTGGTCGATTTTCTCTTTCTAGAATTGTTGGTTTTCTTCTCTTTGATTTCCTTTGGATTCATAGGTGTTCGGAATGGTTTGATAGGCTATCTAGCTGATCTCCTGCTGTCTGATATCGTCTCAGCCTGCTACTTCTCCGCCATCTTGACTCCTCCCCTCCATTCTTCTAATTATTAAGTTACCTTCTGGATGCTCTTCCTGTTGTCAAGTTTCTGAAAATCATTGTTTTGTATAATTTTGTCTATTTTATGTCAAGAGGTAAGATAGATTTGGCCCTTGTTACAACATCAAGGATGGAAGCTGAAGTTTGAGTTTTCCTTTAAAGTATTAATAAGTGTATTAACATTGAAAGAACATTAAGCATGAAGGTACTTACTGCAGGTAGCTACAGTGTTAGCTTAGTGTTAGCATGGTGTATGTTTTTCCATCCATTTACTTTTAATCTGTATGTGTTTTTACATTTAAAGTGAATTTCTGGGGTGCCTGGGTAGCTCAGTCAAGTGCCTTCGGCTCAGGCCATAATCCCAGGGTTCTTGGATTCAGCCCCAATTGGGCTCCCTGCCCAGTAGGAAGCCTGCTTCCCTCTCCTACTCCCCCTGCTTGTGTTCTGTCTCTCAGTATTTCTCTCTGTCAAATAAATAAATAAAGTCTTAAAAAAATTAAGTGAGTTTCTTATAGGGAATATATATTTGGGATTTGTTTTTTGATTCTTTCTGATAATCTCTTTTTATTTATCTATTTTTATTTATTTTGGATTCTTGGCATTTAAAGTAATTATTGATATAGTTGGATTAATATCTACCATATCTGTCACTGTTTTTTATTTATTACCCTTGTTTTTCATTCCTATTTTTGTCTTCCACTAATTTTTGCCTTTTGTGGTTTTAATTGAGCATTTTATGATTCCATTTTATCTCCTAGTGTATTCATTTTACTTTTTATTTTTAAACTTCTTTTAATGGTTGCCTTAAAGTTTGTGATGTACATTCACAATTACTCCAAGCCACATTCAAGTAATAGTATATCACTAAACAGGTAGTGCAAGTACCTTATAATAATAAAATATTCCTAATTTCTCCCTCTCATTGCTGTTATTCATTTTGCTTCAGCTATAGCAGTCAAATCATTGCTGCTGTTGTTATATTTTGAACAAAATATTACCCTTTAGTTCAATTAAGTATAAAAAATAAAATTTTTAGTTTTAGCTTTATCTTATTGTTTTTCTCTAATGCTGCTGCTTTTTGAGGTCTGAGTTGCTGATCTATGTCATTTTCCTTTTCTCTGGAAAACTTTTATTTATTTTTTTTATATTTCTTTGGAGGCACACCTACTGGCAATAAATTCCCGCAATAACTGAGTAAGTTTTAATTTCTCTTTTCCTTTTGAAGGATAATTTTGAAGGACACAGAATCAGAGGTTGGTGGTTTGTTGCTTTTTGTTTTTGTTTTTTAATCTCAACACTTTATTTATTTATTTATAAAGGTTTATTTATTTATTTGACAGAGAGAAAGACAACCAGAGAGGGAACACAAGTATGGGGAGTAGAGAAGGGAGAAGCAGGCTGATGTAGACTGGATCCCAAGACCCTGGGATCATGACCCAAACTGAAGACAAACTCAGGCTGATGCAGACTGGATCCCAAGACCCTGGGATCATGACCCAAACTGAAGACAAATGCTTAACAACTGAGCCACCCAGGGGCCCAGTCTCAGCACTGTAAATATTTCACTCCACTCTCTTCTTCCTTGCATAGTTTCTGAGAATTTGGACATAATTCTTCTCTTTGTTCCTCTATATGTAAGAGAGCTTTTTCCTCTGGCTTCTTTCAAGATATATTCTTTATCTTTGATTTTCTACAGTTTGACTATGATACATAGGTGTAGTGAGTTTGTTTTTAATTTGTTTATTTATTTATTTGCACTTACCCTGCTTGGTATTTTCTAAGCCTCAGAATCTATTGTTTACTGTCTGACATGAATTTGATGGAGATTCTCAGTCATTATTACTTCAAATATTTCTTCTGTTCTTTCTCTCTTTTTTCTCCTTCTGATATTTGAATGTTATACCTTTTGTAGTTATCTCACAGTTCTTGTTTTTTTTTTTTTTTCTAGTCCTTTTTTTTTCTCTTTCCTTTTCATTTTCTCCTGACATATCTTCCAACTCAGATTCTTCCTTCAGTCTCATTTGGTCTAGTAATGAGCCAACCAAAGGTACACTTCATTTCTCTAATAGTGGTTTTGGTTTCTAGCATTTCTTTTTTATTCTTGCTTAGAATTCCATCCCTATGTTTACATTTCCCATCTGTTCTTGCAAGTTGTCTACTTTTTCCTTTAGAGTCTTTTTTTTTTTTTTTTTAAGATTTTATTTGTTTGACAGAGAGAGAGACAGTGAGAGAGGGAACAGGGAGCCTGAAGTGGGGCTTCATCCCAGGACACTGGGATCATAACCTGAGCTAAAGGCAGACGAAGGCAGATGTTTGACGCTTGACGACTGAGCCACAAAGGCGCCCCTTCCTTTAGAGTCTCTAACATATAGTCCCTGGGTTGATAATCCCAGCATTCCTGCCATATCTCTATCTGGTTCTGTTTTTGGCTTTTATTATACCTTGTGATTTTTTTTTTTAATTGGAAGCCAGACATGATGTACTGTGGTAAATAGGTCTTCAGTAATTTGGTGTGAAGGTCTGGGGGGAGGAGAAAAGTTCCATAGTCCTATGATTAGGTCTCAGCCTTTTAGTGAGCCTTTGCTGCTGGGGTTGTGAGCTTCAAAAGTGCTTCTCCTGTCCACCTTCTTAGGTCAGACAGGATGGCTAGAGGATGCTGGAGTTGCATATTTCCCTTCTCCCAGGTTGGTTAGGCTCTGATATTACCCCAATAGTGTAGGTTATGCTAAAGTATTTTCTCTAGGGGGTAGGCTTTGTTAAGAAAATAGAATACTTTGACTTATATCAAGATGGTTATTATTTTTTCTACCCCTGCTAGAACCAGAAGGGAATTTTTCCCTGGCATTCGCTGTGAGAACCTGCCAGAGCTCTTAGAGATAGAGCTCACAAAAGTTTCTGGTCTTGCTGGAGTTTTTACCTTTCAGTTTTGTCCCTGTTGAACCTCCAGCAATTTGTCAATGACAATTCAGGTTTTCCTACCCCATACTAGTTCCTAGGAAAGTTTCTGCTCATGAGTTTCTCTCTAGTAGTGATTCTCTCTATCTACCTGTTTGTTTCTATAATTTTGGGGGCAATAGTTTGCCTTATGTTCTCAATTCTGTAATGAATCTAAGAAGAGATATTGATTTTTCAGTTCAGCTTTTTAAAAAGATTGATTTATTTATTTTAGAGAAAGAGAGTGGGGGAGGAGCAAAGGGTGAGGGAGAGAACCTCAAGCAGAATCCCTGCTAAGCATGGCGGCTGAGGTGGGGCTCAAACTCATGACCCTGAGATCATGACCTGAGCCAAAATCAAGAGTAGCTTAACTGACCCAGCCACCCAGATGCCCCTCAGTTCAAGTTTTTATTTGTTAGGACAGAATGATGACTTCCAATCTTCTTACGTGCCAGAGTGGTAATTAGAAGTCTCTGAAAGTACACATAATTAAATGTAAATTATTTACATCAAATGCATTTCTATAGTGCTAATATTTCTCTTTAGCATCTTAGAGACTCTTCTAAGAATCCTCTGTGTTTTGAAAAGTTTTGCAAAGGGAATAGCATGACTGGCACTGTTAATATCATTAAACCAACTTGTGTTTTCTGAATACCTGTATGTCTAGGTCTTTTGACATATCTTATTTAATTTCTATGTACACTTCCTGTTTTATGTGGGAAGGACATGTTATTTGATATTAAGTTATGCTATTGGATTACAGTCAGGTTTGAACTTGTCTTTCTGACTTATGTTATTCCCATATAATAATCATGCTTTTCTTGTGAGTATTTCTTCTTCAGTTGCTGAAATAGTCACAACAGTCTTTGAACTTCCAGAGGAAAAGGGATTATCCTGAGAAGCTTAAGTGTATGGGGGTTGGGGAAAGAAAATTCTTTGTCATTCAATTCCTACATCTTGTCACAGTTTTAGAATGGGGAATTTTGATGGTTACTCAACACAAATGGCAAATGTTATTTCTCTAAAATTATGATGTCAATGGCCTGAGCACCTTGAGAGACAGCCACCAATATTCTACACTGACCCCTAATTAATCTATCTAGTCTGCTTCTATTTATTATCTTTAATTACTGAAGGATACATTACTGTGTTCTTATTTTTAATTTCTGTTCTATATGTCTATTGTGGAAGCTCAGACATTGTAGACTAAATATAGTTTTAGTCTAAGGTTAATAAGCTCAGAAGAAAGGTAGGCAAGATGATGTGATCTTCAGCCTTTCAGAAATTATATACCAGTTTTCAATTAAAATACAATAATATGAATTATTAAGAGATACTGGGAAAATTTGATGGCTATATATAGTATTATGAGGCAGATATATAAATGTAGGTTGATATTTAGGCAGCCAGTTTTCATTTGAACTTCTCCAGACCAAATGTAAATAATTTTGAAACTAATAGATTATAAAATTAGGGGTTAAACTGAAATTCATTCTAAGTAAATCTATAAAATATTTATAGTTGAAACAGACTGATACTGTTAGTTTTATTTTGGTATTATTATTATTTGTATTAAAATATTATGAGAATTGAATTTGTTATAAAGCAAAAGATTAAGGTAGATGTCATAATTCTGATTATCAAACATTTATCACACTTTATTGAAATCTCCATGAGTTCTGAGGAGTCTTAGTCAGGAAACTTTATTTAAGAAAGATGCTTTTAATATTTGGGATTAGATGGCCAAGAGCTAAGAGAACTGGAATAGGAATATCTTTCTTGTTCTGGAATTTCTCTTAAGTTCTGGACTAGAAAATGTTCCTTTCTAGCATCATGATGATTTGCTGTATTTGCGGAAACATGGTTCACCTTAAGTTGCCCTCCTTCCACAATAACCTTAAATAAATAGGCAGGTAGGGGTGCCTGGGTGGCTCAGTGGTTTAAAGCCTCTGCCTTTGGCTCAGGTCATGATCTCAGGGTCCTGGGATCAAGTCCCACATCAGGCTCTCTGCTCAGTGGGGAGCCTGCTTCCCCCTCTCTCTCTGCCTCCTGCTCTGCCTACTTGTGATCTCTGTCTGTCAAATAAATAAATAAAATCTTAATAAATAAATAAATAGGCAGGTACAGTACAAATAGCATGAGCTTTGGCATGATCAACTTACTGCATCTGCTCTGTCATTTCAAAATAGCAAGCATGATAATTACCATACAGGTGTGTTACAAGGATCCAGTGAGATACTATAACTAAATTAACCCAACGTGGATTTTGACATATAGTAGGCATTTAATAAATGTTTGTTAATTAAATAAGCTGCTGAAAATTTTATATAAAAGTTAAGGCAGCCATCTTTCTCTTATCAGAGAGAATACATAAGCAGAGTGAGGAGTTAAAGAGCAAGGTAAGGAAAAAAATAAACAGTAATTTGAAGAAACAGAATGACAGACATTTTGACTTAAAAAAAAAAAAAGTTCCTGAAATACTCATTGCCAAGTTCATAAGGTAGAATGTTCACTCAATCTAGAATATAAATGGAACCATTTGAGAAAGAACTAGCTTCAGAGAAGGCAAAGATTCTATCTCTAAACCCAAGTCTTAGCCCAATTTTGGCTCATTGATGTTCCACAAATTTTTAAGTAAACTCTTAGGAATTAGAAAGGAGAAACAACTGCATTGCCAAAAAAAAAAAAAAAAAAAAGCCTGGCATGTGTTTGTTAATTGTGGAAAAATCTTATAAATTACTTTGACAAATAATAATGGGGTCAATTTTAAGAATATATTTCCTGCTAATAGAGTAAAGTTACATGTTGTCCTATTTAAGAGAGTAGTTAGGCATGACTTACAAAAACCTTCAGACCATAACACTAATGAAAGTGCACCAGTCAGTTCTCCTTTTGAGAGACAACCTGCTACAAGGAAGGGGTCAGGGTTTACCACAGTGTTCATACTGATGTCAGATTCTCCTCAGGCTTCTCCTAGCCCATAGCTAGAATCAGACCATTTCTGTCCAAAGCAGTATTCCTCTAACAGGTAATCTTTGCTCTGGGGATACCTGCTGGCCTGATGGAGACATTCTCAGAGCTGTATTTGTAGTCTGAGGCTCTTCCTACACAACTGTCCTCTTGTTTCTGTCTCTGGTTGCAGGGGTCAGACTGGCATCATGGTCTAAAGCTCTTCTACCTACTATTGCTCCTTTTCCTCTTATCCTCCATAGGTGCTCCCCTCCCTCCCTAAATTTCTTGCGTTTCTAATTATTTTCTTGATGTCTGCTTCTGAGACACTCTGAATTGACTACAGAGAATGATAAACAAATGTGTTTCTATAGAATTAATTACCACCTAGTAATTAGTTATATTATTATTACATTTTCTCATATATCTAGAAATACCTTTTTATACCAAGAGTCTCCTAATTAATGGATTATGGATTTTTTTTTCTGATCACACACTTGAAGTGCACTCTGTAGAGAAATGAACTTTTTCCCCCCACAGTCCCCTAAAACGATCCCAGATGCTCATGAGACCTGTCATATCTTTCTAGGCCTTCTCCATTAATTTCTCTAATAGATATTTACTGATTATCTATTAGGTGATGAAGGCACTGAGAATACAGTAGGAAAAAAAGAATAGCCCTGCTTCCTATCCTTATGGGAAGAAATAGGCATTAAATAATCATAAACACAAATGAACCATAACAGGCTTACATATGGAAGAAGGAAAAGTGGAGGGATGAATAAGATTGAAAGGAAGTAGAGAAGTAGGAGAAAAAAACAGGAAATTATTGTGTCATGGAAGTCAAGACAGAAGAATTTTAAGTATACTTAATTGTGTTGAATACTTCTGAGAGGCCAAGCAGGTGAAGAATGAAAAGTGTCCTTTGATCTGGCAGCATGGGAATCATTGGGGACCCTACAATGTTGCTGGTGAACTGAGGGAATAGAGACTGTTTGATGAGACTGGGAGCTTAATACTAGATGAGAAAGTGGATCCTAAATGAAGAATATAGACAACTCTTTCTGAGATTTGGCTATGAAGGAGAGGTAAGAAGGAATGGTATTTTAATATGGTTGAAGGAGGATTTTGCAAGAAAGCAGTACTAGAGCATGTTGGTAACTTATGACAGGGGATCAGTTAGGAGTACAAATTTTGAGACTGTAGAACCTCACTTCACCTGCTTTAGGATTTCAAATGATTGAAGCCATTATGATAATAATGTGGATTTTACTTTTAGAACTTAAGCTTTGTGCTTCTGAGTTCATTATTGAGGCATGAAAACTCGAATGATTTCTGGGAATTTAACATTTGTAGTGTGGTGACTACCAAGTAGGGAAAACATTTTTGTTTTGTCCCCTTAGTTAAACATTTCTTAACTCAGTGAGGATTTTGAAGATGATATAAGAAGAAATTGAATTAAAGAATATGAATTGCTATTTTTGAACCAAAATGGCTGAAGGTATTACTTTTTTCAGGCTTATTATCTCTTTCTATTTCAGAGCATTATTCCTGGTAAAACATGAATGTAGATACTATGAATTGTAATCTATCAGTAGACAACTAATGAATGCTAAGGTTACTTTGAACTCGTAAGATTCCATAATTCTGCATTAAATTTTTTTCAAGGTACACTTCAGAGACTGGGTCTCAGTTTTGCAGATGTGCTTTAAAAAGTCTTTCTTTAAAAATTAAAGGAAATTTTGTATTGATATTAGTTATAGAACCATAGAATTTTAAGATAGGAAGGGACTTTGGAAATCCTTTATGGCTGTCAGTCCAAAAGGCACTTAAAATACAATGTAAAATTTTGTTCATATGTGCACAGGTCAGATTCTCAGAGATTTCATCCAGTTCTTAAAGTGACTGACATAGAAGAAGCAAACATCTAAAACTGCATTTTATAGAGAAAAAAAAACCAACCAAATGCCTTGAGAACCAAGACCTTTCTTAAAATCATACAAAATTTTAGTGGGGGCAATTTTTATTATTATGAAATTCATTTTATTCTGAAGTCCATAAAACTAAATCAGACATATTCAGATTTCTCTTTACTGCCCAAATCATTTATTAGGCTCAATGTGCATGACTCTACTGTACCATTTAGGTGCTTTGGCAAAGTTTCAATTTTATTTATAAAAAATTTAAAAATAAGGGGAGATAGACATCTTTGCCATCACTGGGAAACATAAAGAAAAGACTATTAAAATGAAATTTATTAATTAGATGCTGAGAGGAAAGGTACTTCAGTATTTTGCATTGCACTAGCCCCATGCTAACATGATCAGTTCAAATCTGAGAAGAAATGGGATGTGCCCACTATTTTTGTGTTTTTCTATTTCAGAAGTGAATAGACATCTCTACAGAGCCCAGCTGCTATTTCCATTGACTTAATGAGTTTCTTAATGCACCCCATTGTGCCTCAGTATTAGAGAAACATATGGCACATTTAACTCTTAACCATGGATTTGACTTTTTTTTTGTATATTTTCCACCTGTGACTTAATAGTTTCTTTAAGAAATTATATATATATATATATACATATAAATATACACACATATATAATATAAATATGGGATATGATATATGGCATATATTTGTATGGATATATGAACAAAATAGCTTTTTTCTTAAATGTTAGCAATAACACTATCTTCTAGAAAAGAAAAAAACTAAAAACAACATAAAAACCCACCCTCATCTTAAAGTAACTGTAAATGTTCAAGGCTTTTTTGAAAAGTAATAAGAATATAGGAAAAGTTACAACAAAAAGGTTTAAGGTAAGCAACTTGATCTACTAGGCAGGATATCATAAAATAATGGCATGAATGGCCTAAAAAATTAAACATGGGCATTCTTAGAATACAAAAATAAAGAGTCAATAAAAGATGTCTTAAGAACAGAAATGCAGTCAGTCAGGGATTCAGAAAAAATGGGAGGAGAACATCAATAAATAGATAAGTTTCTTTATTTTTCTTCTGGTAATGATTTTCCTGAATGTCATTTGATAATGAATCTCAAGTTATAAGTCTTCACATAACCTTAGTACACCATTATAGATGACTAATTATTGCAAAGCTCAACATGAGCATTAAGTAATTCCCTGGGGCCACCTGAAAGAGCCTAATGTGAACTGCATTATGGCACTGGGTTTTGATGTGCACCTATTATTTTCCAAGCTTTGACTTTGAAGACATTGATCAAAAACTCCCACCTTCTACCATGCACAATAACCCTGTCAGAGGCCTGACAACACCTCGTAACAACCACCTTATGCTCACAAAGAAATGAATTTCAAAACCAAAAGATGTGAATGGCTGAGAGCCAGGGAGGAACTGATTTACCAAATTTACCTTTTATTTAGAATCCTTGTTGTGAAGGGAAGCCATTTTTTTTTTCCTTAAACTCACACAGCTTTTTAATTGGAATACTTCTAATGAAAGCTCCAGAAGACAGACTCTGGCACAAAAAAGGATAGAAGAGAAAAAGGCAGAAATGTGTAACTCCTTTCAAAGTTAATTTTATCGTGTTTTATAGCAGTAATTTACAGAAAATCATTTCCTAGGTCCTATGGCAATTTTTCATGAAGAAATAGGGAATTGAGGATATTTGAGGAATTGATTTACATATCCTTTTTGTGTTCAGTCAGTGCAATACAGTAGGAAATAGCACACTAAAAATGTTTCTGCTTTTTAAATTTAACTATTTTGTTTTCTAAATGAGCGTATATGACCTTTTCCTTTGTAAATTTTTGTTTTGGGAAAGGCTTTCACCATTTTTTCTAATCCTGAATGGCAGGTCTTACAACACTTTCCTTGGGAGGAAAAGATCACCTTTGAATTGAATGTCAGGTTTTGAAGGAGTAAAATTTGATATCTAATCGGCCTTTGTGATGCTTGAGTGTAAAAGGAAAACATTTGAAATTTCTGGTGGTATAAAAAAATAATAGTAAAATTTTTTGCCTCGATTTATTTTACTGTTATTTAACATGGAAAGATAAGGTGGGGGAAGAAAGGGAAAAACAACAAAAACTTCATCATTAAACTTTTCTAAAAGAAGATGGGCAAACCACGGCACTTTAAATTTCTCTTTCTTTTTTCTTCACACTTTTTTTTTTAATGGGACTGTTGATAATTTTGAAAGAATAGGTGCATTTTCAGAGTTGCTCATGAATCATCCAATAAGTATCCCTCTGAATAAGTACATCATGGACAACTTTACCTAATGGGTTGCTTTGCAAGTCTGTACTACAGTAGAACTAACCTGGTTCCTGGGGAGAGAAGCGAATGTAAGTAGTCTGAACATTAGACTCTCTTGAGAACTTCTCTTTGCAACTTTTTTTCATTTGTAAAATTAGGATAATATAATTGGCTTCAATAAGGTGATTAAGAGTATTAAATGACATAATACATAAAGCTCAAGCATGGTGCATGATACACAAAAACTCACTCTTAAGAGGTAGCTATAATAAGAGAGATGTCCTTCATATATAGAACTTCCTTTAAGATGGTAACATTTTATGAGAGAAACTTATTGATTAATGGTTGTTTTTAAAATTAACTTACCTGGGTAATTAATTAGACTTCTTACTAAGAAGCCTTAGTGTTTAAAATGTGCTATTCATTCTGTTACGATCTTTCACAGCCACATAAAGGGCTTTCACATACTTCCTGAGTGAAACTATGTTGCTGTTTGTTTAAGGACTGAGCTCTGAGGAAATGTTTTCACATACATTAATTTATGAAAGTGAGTTCTATTCAGTGAAGACAAATCACAGAGCTTATCTCAATCCCTGAGCATGAATTTACTTTAAATATCCTATGAGTTAAAAAATAAAACAAGAGTTTCATAAGTTCTGAGCCCTATTTATTGTAGCTGTAGAGTTTCATGTGACTTCTTCTTATGAAAAATTGTCATAAAGTACCTTATTTAATATTAAACAGAAGTACAGAAAACAAAGTAAACAATAAACCATACTTAAAAAGAAATCACACTTCAGCTTATATAAACCCCACAGAGGTAAACCTGGAAAATATTAATTTTTAGTGTACTGGAAATTCTCAAAAATTTCAGAATGCAAAGGAAAAGTAATATAATATTAGTGACTATTCAGCCAAACTACAAGTAAGTTCTGTAGCATCCATTCTTTATTTATTTTCAAAGATGTATTGAGTGTTTACCATTTGCTGGGTGTTTAGAAATGGATACAGAAAAAAACATAGTTCTTTTCCATTCCCTGTCTTTGTTATTTTTTTATGATTCCAGGTAAACATCTTCGTTTTGTATGGAAAAGGCTCATAGAACAATAAAGGAAAACACTTTCCACTCTATTTTGTAATCTGTGTCCTGTTGGTGGTAATGAGGTGGGGCGGCGGGGGGGATAATGTGTATGGTCTCCAACGGGCTTCTTGCCATCCCAGAGCAAGGGTCCAGAGATAATGTCCTCTAATGAAGGTCTGTTTCCTAAAATGCACAATGCTGTGGTCAGTTATAGTTCTGGTATAAAGAATGATCTTTCCTTAGCTGCAGGATGTTCTCAGGAGGAAGCATTTACTGGTAGATATTGCGTTTTGGTTAGTAACATTTCTTGGCCAATTATACATATCACCAAACCTGTTCTTCCTTCTCCCAACAATACTCCAGGAAAGGCTATGTCCCAGAGGAGACCTTTTTCTTTTCAGAACTGGGGTGCTTAGCCATTTGATGAACCACAGTCCAATGGCTGAAATTTTTGTCAGTCTGTAGACTGGTCTCCCAATCAGGATTAATGCTCAATTACTTTTTGAAGAACCCCAGGCAAAGAGATGTGTAGTTCAGACCCTTCAAGACTGACAAAACATGGTATTAGCATACAGAGTATCCATCTGGAAAACCTTGCAGTAGATGGACTATATAAGGTGTGCTCATCTATATGCTAAAGCCATGGAGTGAATTGTACATGTTTATATGTGAAAGAAGAGACAATTTCAGGCTTTTCCTTCCAAATCCACAGTCCTCTTGCCAAAAGCTTCTAGCTAACCTAAGCGTATATACTTTTAACTTTCTTTTACCAGCAGGTTAGTCCAGGATATTCTACCAGCAAGAGAGATGTTTTGACAGAGGCCTTCAAGGGGTAATAATGATGTTCTTTAGAGATTAAGAACATTAATGAAAAATAATTTCAGACTAGACTTGGCAAATGAAATGAACCACAGACTTGGAAATGTCCTTGAAGATGACTTAATGTTTTCAGTTGTCAATGGGAAAAGTGAAGCTGAGAGCCTAACTATCCAATTCAAATTGTTTGAGCTTATTTAAATAAAATTAGAGCCAAGACTTATTTGCAATTGCTGACTCACAGTTCCACTCCTCTATGCTGATTTGTTGTTTTAACGAACCAACAAAAAATGGCAGTTCACTGTAAGGGATTTTTTTTTTTTTAAGATTTTATTTATTTATTTGACAGAGAGAGAGATCACAAGTAGGCCAAGAGGCAGGCAGAGAGAGAGGGGGAAGCAGGCTCCCTGCTGAGCAGAGAGCCCAATGTGGGGCTTGATCTCAGGACCCTGAGATCATGACCTGAGCTGAAGGCAAAGGCTTTAACCCACTGAGCCACCAAGATGTTCCGACTGTAAGAGTTTAGGGTGGACAAGGATTATTTATTATTTGCACTAGGGGTACAGGTCTGTGAATCTTCAGGCTTACACATTTCATAGCACTCACCATATCACATACCCTCCCCAATACCCCCGTTCCCCCAGCAACTCTCAGTTTTGTGAGATTAAGTGTCTCTTATGGTTTGTCTCCTTCCCGATCCCATCTTGTTTCATTTTTTCCTTCCCTAACCCCCCAAAGTCCCCACCCTGCTTCTCAGATTCCTCCTATCAGGGAGGTCATATAATAATTGTCTTTCTCTGATTGACTTATAGAAATGAAAAATTTAAAAGGGAGTTACATTAATGTTTTTGGACTTGGGAGAGATTTTGTTTATTAGATCCCTTTCCTTTCTTCTGATATGCCTCTATAGTTCCCATTTATTAGACCAGTTTTTTTTTACTTTGTTTATAAATTTGTGACATATTTGTGATACTTGCACACACTTTAATTAAAAACATATTTCTTCTTTCTCATCATCTTTTCATTTGATGAAACTGTTGCCACTGCTAAATTGCAGCTGTTAACATCTTCTCAGTGACTTATAAAAATAGCCACAGTTCTCAATTGCTGTTAGAATAAAAAGAAAAAAAAAGTATACATAATTTGAGAAAAAGAGAGAACATGTCATACTATTAAGAGAAAAGATTTAAGCTTGCCAGTGTGTTTGAGGAGAATTATGTGTTTAACATCATTGCTCCAGTTTTGGGAGCTAAGATTCTGATTACCTTTTTGAAATCTTTACCTTTTAATTTTTATTTATTATTTTTTAAAGATTTTATTTATTTGTCAGAGAGAGATATATCACAACTGGGCAGAGAGGCAGGCAAGGGGTGTGGGGCGGGGGTAGCAGGATCTTTGCTGAGCAGAGAGCCAAAGCAGGTCTTGATCCCAGGACCCTGAGATCATGATCTGAGC
This sequence comes from Taxidea taxus jeffersonii, assembly GCA_003697995.1. Taxonomy (NCBI): domain Eukaryota; kingdom Metazoa; phylum Chordata; class Mammalia; order Carnivora; family Mustelidae; genus Taxidea; species Taxidea taxus. The sequence continues at coordinate 31,147 of RCUC01141540.1, read as the reverse complement.
CAAAGGCAGAGGCTTAACCCACTGAGCCACCCAGGTGCCCCAAATATTTACCTTTAAAAGACTGATTTATTTATTTGAGAGGGAGAGAGCCTGAGCAGGGGTAAGGGCAGAGAGAGAATCTTCAGGCAGACTCCCTAGCATGGAGTCTGACTTGTGGCTTGATCCTAGGACCCTGAGATCATGACCTGAGCCAAAATCAAGAGTAGGACACTCATCTGATTAAGCTACCCAGGTGTGCCTTCATTGTACTTTAATGATCCATATAGCACTAAAAACTCATTTCTCAAATGTTAGATTTGTGTTCCACAATTAGGGAATAACTAGCTCTGAGATAGGAGTGGGTTGAGCAAAGATCTACAAGTATGAGAAAATTTGAGTATTATAGAATATGGAGAGGGTAGACATTCCTAGAGTGGTATTTTTAAACCTTGGTTGTATATAATCACCTTGAGAGTTTAAAAGACTCAGACCCAAAGAATCAGAATGCTTGGATTGGAGAATCTGTATCTTTTAGAAGTTCCCTAGTAGTTCCAGTGCTTAGGAAGGGGTGCAAAACTTCTACGATAGGATGTTAGGATGTTGATATGGGAGGATGATGATGGTGGTGATGGTGTGAAGTGGGCAGGCAGAAGGAAGCTCAGACTGATTGGCAGTGTCTGCCTTGGATGTCTGTGGTTGTGATGGTAAAAATGTCATTGTTACTTGCCATTTTAGGGTTAGAATCTGAATTGCCTGTTAAGGTAGTTGAATATTATTTTGAAGAACTGACAGAGTCCTGACTCTCCTTCCATTAAGAACAAACACTCATGAATTTTCTGCTGCAAATGCTCTTTTGGTTTAAAAGCAGTATGATCTTTTCTTACAATTAAGGACATTAAATGCAAATTTTAAGAGTGCATATTATGATAGTGTATTTAAATAACCTTTCCCAGTATTTTACAATAGAAATGTGAAGTATTTTTGAAACAGCTTTAACACAGTTGCTGCTTATAGAGTTCCACATAAGAAATGCATAAAGACTTATTTGAGTGGTCACATTTCAAAATATAATAATGCATGCCATTCAAATTCTCATTTGTAAATAAACAGAATGAACGAGAAGAGTCCGAATGTGAACGAATTCCCTTCATAATTTATCCATTGTTTTGATGCAGTCCTAGGACCCATTTAAAATAAAGCATCTTTCAGGTGCATAATATTTGCCATCTGTCAGGCTGTGCTTTCTCATTAACATTGGACATGCTACCATCCTTAAACCTCACCGGGGAAAAGGAAAGGGAAAAGGAAAAACAAGTCCACATCCAAATTTTCAAACTTGCTTAGGAGAAGCGTGGGACTGAGAAAAGAATTTACCATCTTCTTACTTTAAGAAGGGTGGTAAGAGGCATGGTAGAAGTCTTAATTATTTCACAAAAATAGACGTTGAGGAATTCATGGGGAGGCAAGTGGGAGAAAAAGGCTTTTTTTGGAGAACGGACCTTAACAGCCCATCAAGACAGTGTCTTGTGTCTCCCACCCTCCCTCCTCCCAGGCGGTCCCACTCCCCGCCCCGCCCGCCCTCCCGGGGCTTCTGCGCTCTGCCCATAGACCGGGTGGGCGGGGTAGCTTCTGCAGCCGTCGGTACACCAGCTCAGAGGGCTGAGCGCGCAGAGCATAGGGGCATTAACTTAGCGCCCCGGGACTCTTGAGGCTCACTGGGCATCTGCGCCTCTTAGAGTCTCCAACGCCCGGGGCGGGAATTCTGTCAAACTTTGTTGGCCTGTGGGTTGGAGGCAGCGGGACCGCGGCCAGTCCTTGAGGCCCTGCTCCCGGCACGGTTAGCTGTGGACAGAGCACTTTGCTCACCAGACTCGGAAATGGAGCAGTCACAGTGTCGCAGCAGAGACTGCAGCGGCAGCGGCCGACCCCACTTGGCCCCGGGGCTGGTGACGGCCGCCCCTCCACCCCCGTCTTCAGCGTTGCCAGTACCCTCAGGGATACCAGTTCCTCCAACTTTCCTGCGGCCACCCAGTCTCTTTCTGCGGGCAGCCGCAGCCGCCACGGGAAGCGGAGGCTGTCAGTCGGCCACGGGACTGGAGAGGGGGGTGGGTGCGGTGAGCTGCGGCTACCCGCGGACACCCAAATGTGCCCGTTGTCGCAACCACGGCGTAGTGTCGGCACTCAAGGGCCACAAACGCTTCTGCCGCTGGCGGGACTGCGCGTGTGCCAAGTGCACCCTGATTGCCGAGCGCCAGCGCGTCATGGCCGCCCAGGTGGCGCTGCGCCGGCAACAGGCCCAGGAAGAGAGTGAGGCCCGGGGGCTGCAGAGGCTCCTGTACCCTGGACCCTGCGGGCCTGGGGTTCGGACGTCCGGAGGCAACAGCAACAGAAGGGAGAATTCCCAGGCCTCCAGCGGCCCTGTGGCCGTGACAACAATGGAACTGAATGCCTTGAGACATGCTAGTCTGGCGACGCCTGCTTTCCAAGTAGTCCATCCAGATAACGCGGAGCTAAAGCAAGGTAAGTTGGTCTTTCATTTACCCTTTGCAAAGAAAAATAGTTGTTTGGGAAAAAGACTCTTGGAAACAAGTAGCCGTGCCTTGGTGGTGGGCAAGAAAAATTGTTTAAAAGAAGCACTCATTTAAATTCTGGGAAACTGCTCTGCAATAGGAATGTTAGTGAGGATGTTAAGAGACACATCACCTTGGAGGGGCTTTCTGTACCCTTAGGTGGTAGGATAAGATAATGTAAAAGTGAAGAGAGAGTGATTAGATGAGCAACTCAGGCTAGGAATAGAATTTGCACACAAGTTGCTATTCCTTTGGGTGAGTTAGAACTTCAAGCAGGTGTTGGCTAAAATACTTAGAGAAGCTGGATTTTGGACTTGCCCTATACTCTTTTCAGCTATAAAACCAGAGTTAATCTTCCAGTCTTGCTGGGAAATTCACTGAAGGTTGAGAGAACAGTTCCTCATCTTTTGGGCAAACCTTTGCTGGCAGCTACCAAGCCTTTTTTCACCTCCTTTTCTTCCCTTAAAAATTTTAAGCACCACCCCATGACTGTTTGTTAGCCTCCAAAAGTGTAGAAAGCTTAAATTTGAAGTTTCAGCTCTTTTCCATAGAGAAGAAATTTAGGCTTTCCAGATTGGTAAAACCAATGGGAAGAAGAATTTCAAAGTCCAGTATTAGGGATTTCTTATCCAATGAGTTTTAATTTTTTTCCTCTTATTTTTTGACGGCAAACCACATCATCCCCTTTGTTATGTAAAAAAGATATAAGCATTTTTTATTAGCCTTACCTCAAATTAAGTTTTACTGCTGATGCAAATCTCACTGCATTTTAGTGAATTTCCCAGCCCTCAACAGGTAACACTAAGAGTGTAAATGTCATTTCAGTATTTTTGTATAAATTCAAGACAGGTTGTATCATACGAAATTCTGTGGTGATGGAAGGTAAGTTATTAGAAATTAGAAAGTTTCCCCAAATTCTGAAAATTGCAGATCTTTTTGGATCACAGGATGTCCTTTTGAAAAAGACTCTCTGTATTTAAATAAAGCATATATGATTTTGTGTTCATCTATGCCAATGTTTTGTCCATGTTCTAGTTCCTTTCAGTGCACAAAACAGATTAAACATGTCTCATGAAAAATCGAAGAGTTCTGAAGGACAAAGTCATTAAGCAAATAACAACTGCTATAAAGAAAAATTCTGTAAACTAAATTGGCAGTGAAATCTGGCTGATAACTTTCTGTTAGACATTGATTTATATGTTTTTGGGGAGGTACCCAAAGTGTTCTGTTTTATAGGGTCAGATATTTTATTTTACTCTTTGCCTCAGTTGACCTACTTTTTGAAAAGCCATGTCTATAGCTTTTCTAACTTTACTGCGTCCTCTTACCCAATATCTGTGAACTGCAGTAGTCTGTTTAATATACTCACTCATTAGACAAAGACTAGCAGTGATTCAGAGGTGAATATGATTTTTCTACATACAGAAAAAACTTAAAACTTATATACAGAAGAAGGTAGACTATATGTATCTAACACAAGACAAAATATACAATGATAAAATTAAAGAGATAAAACCAGATATAGGAGTTGAGAAAACAGAGATGATGTCAATGATATCACAGTATCTTAAAGATACCTTATTTTCCAGAGTCTTATGCAATCAGTACTTCATTGCATCATATTGTACTCTGTGAGAACAGTATACTAGTAAAAATTGTTTTGTGTATTAATTGCTATAGACATGAAGTTTTGATAACTTACATGTTCAGTGGGGGGGAGTATATTTAGTGGATCATAGTTAGAAATAAAATGTAATGGTGGACCAAAGCCAATCTCTCTTCACTTGGTAGACTTCATTAGAAAAGTTTCATTGTTTCTTTTAAAGTTGAAAATACTAGAGAGTCTTTGCAGTCTTACAGGAGCAACATCTTTTCTTTTGTCATCTCTTTGATACAATGACAGAATTTTTAACCCTCAAAGTGTTGAATTGCACACACTTTAATTTTAAAATAAAGTATAGATACTTCTTTAGAATTTAGGAGTGCTTCTTGAGAAACCAAATCATGTATGCAAATCACTGCTTTATGCAGTATTTGTTTTGTTGGCTTGATAACATTTGTAGAAAAAGAAAGTTTGACAGAAATACTCTGAGTATCCCACTTGACAGTTTACTTTTTTTTTTTTAATGGAAATAGAGGTAGAATAGGTTTATAGGATAAGAGGAAATGTAAACCAAAATAAAAGTTATTTAGTGAATGTATACATTATTATTTTCCTTGCACAAACTGTGTGAAAGGCATTTAAAATGGTAGTGTTTTATTAATATTAATATGCTCAACATGTTGAGGTATAAAATCAGATTTTTGTGTAAAAATATTTTTGGAAAACTGCCCCTAATATTGGAAGGGAGTTGTGATTTGAAGTAAATAACTAATATGTTGTTTTTACAAGACACTTTAAAGATATGTACAGATTGTAATAGTGCAATAGCGCAGTTTATGATTTTCTTTTAGAAACAACTTGACTGTAAACTTTTTTTTTGGATACTTCCTAGGTATTGACAAAGAAAGTCCATATTTCATAGGGCATTATTAAAAAAAATGCCAAGTGTTTATCGTCTCTCACATAAAATGAAATATGTGAGCTCTGGTATGATATGAGATTGGTATAGTAGTGGTCATAATTGGTTTAGATTTGAAGTGAAATTAAGAATTTTTTTATTTTTCACATTATTCCGGTAACTTAATTGGAACCTGAAATGTGAGCATTCAAAGAAAACATTGAAATATAATATTATTTATTAAATAGAATGTTTATTTTCATACTGAGATGGTTCCTTCCTTTGACTTCTTATCTAAACAGTCATTTTATTTAGTTTTTTTTTTTTTCATAATTTAATTTTAAAAAAAAAAAAAAAAACAAAACTCCCTGATATAACAATGAAATTTGGATAAAATTTAAGAAAATCTCAAATCACCAAATGGGGCAAATAATTTGAGATACTGGTTTCACATTAATAGTTGGGGTAATAATAGACTTTTATCTTCTGATTTCTAAATTAACTACAGCATTTGTATATTATATAATTTTGTGATCTTGGAATAAACTAATAAATAGCATTTCCCCACTATTCCATTGTCCATCCTTCTGAATGACCTTTTAAAATTCTTATTCATTAAAGTCTCTTGCAGCAAATAAATATTATTAATATACTGTTAGTAAATGAATTACTTTATCCAGCATTATTTTCAAGTAGGCAGTACACTCTGTGTTTTGGAAAGTTTTCCTCTATTTGATTTCTTTTTTCTTTTCTATCCCCCAGAACTAAAAGAGAGTAAATGTGACTCATGCCAGAGTGGACAAGAAGAGCCAGTCTCTAAATCCCGTCAGTGTACTTTGGGATCATCTCCTAAGTCTAATGGTGTCATTGGAAAACAAAACATCAGGCCATCTATTTCAGAAAGCTCAAACAAGGAAGATAGTATTCAGCCTCTTCACCCTGGGGAGCTATCAGGAGGGGAAGAGAGTCCAAGATCCCTGTCATCATCTGATCTGGAATCAGGAAATGAAAGTGAGTGGGCCAAAGACTTCATTGCTGCCAGAGCCAGCCTTCCCACACTGTCCTCAAGACCAAGAGACCCTCTTGATATCCTTACCAGGATTTTCCCAAGTTATAGGCGTAGCCGGCTAGAAGGCATTCTGCGCTTCTGCAAAGGGGATGTGGTTCAAGCCATTGAACAGGTCCTAAATGGGAAGGAACACCAACCAGACACCAGGGACCTAGCAAGCTCAGGAGAATTGGAAAATACAGCTTTTCAGAGAGCTTCAAATTTTAGTTTAGGTGGAATTGGTTTTGGAACTCTAGGGAATAAATCAGCTTTCTCTCCTCTTCAAACTGTTTCTGCTTCTTATGGAGGTGATTCAGGTCTCTACAGCTTAAGTCCTAGACTAGGTATCAATCCTTTACGGCTGGCATATTCCTCTCCAGGAAGAGGGCTCTCTGGTTTTATGACTTCTTACCTAACTCCGGGGTTGGTACCAGCATTGCCTTTTCCACCAGCTTTGGATTATGCGTTTTCAGGAATGATTAGGGAGTCTTCCTACCTTCCCAGTAAAGACTCAGTAACTGGTGGTAGATTGTATTCCAGGCCAAATCAGGACAATCTGTAGTATTTCTGCCTATTCTCCCTTTTTGGAGTATTTCTAGAAGCATGCAATTCAGCCCATACACCCACACCTATTAATGTGTACACTATTTAATGTGAATGGTGTACTAGACCTTAGAAATGCTATTTTTTTTTTTACAACCAATATGATAGATTTGAGATTGCAAGTTTCTTTAGCATTTACTAAGTGAAAGAAGCATTTAAACGTTATATGTGCCTTGAGTAAAGTCATTTCAGGAAATATTTTTACTTTTATGAATTTTCTCCCTAAAATATCATTTGTGTGTCTTATTTTATAACTATACTTGTTTACATTTTGTTGAAAAATGGAGCTTATGGTTTTAAAATACAAGTGTAAAGTAACCCAGGATATAAAATGAACTAAAAGGAAGAATTGAAAAGTTGAGGTAGTTCCAAATGACTATTACTTTGAACTTTTTCTTTCCTTATGTTCCTCATACACAGGAGAGAAAAAAGCTATTCAAAAAGCATTTTATTCACATATAAGAAATTAGTAATAAGTAAAACTTTTGTGAAATTCAAATTCCTTATTTTTTCCTGAATGTCTTATTTTTCATTCAAATCTACCTATTTTGATAACAAGTGCCATTAATAAAACATGTCTTTTTAAAGTGAACTTTGTAAATTACACAAAGCCTATAAAGTGTATTTTAGGAAATGAGACTGCACCATCTCCTGGTCACTATCACTAATTGCATCTGTTCTGGTAGAGTGTAGGAATTAGAAATGAATGGTTTCCTAATAGTATAAATTGACCTTATTTTGAAACAGTCATTTTGGATCATACTACACAGAAACTTTCATATTATAAAGTGAAAGTCTACTGGGGGTTAGGATTTTAATCTTTGTATCTGGAGAAATATTCCTTTCCATACGTTTGTGGCAAGAATATGGCAGCCATTCTCAAAGGTAAAAATAGTCTTGCTCAGAAAATTTAAATACTTGCTCAGATAAATATTGATTGACTGTAGGTAGGTGAGGCTTAATGCATTGAGGAGAATTATAAAATTTCCAAAGGGGAAATATTGGCAATAAATTTTAGAGGATTCCTTGAGATTTTAGTAATACTTTTTGTTCTCCATCTGGAGCATACGAAAGCTTTTTATTTCAGTAAGTGGAATGTCCCTAAAACTGCTTATAAAAAAATTTCATGAAGTTTTCTTTATATGTCATCATTATCATTTTTTAAAGGACAGTAGCTACATTGTTATTGTTAGGAATAAATGAAAATGCAGCTGTGGTGTAAGATAGTTGATGAATTAGAAATAGTTTAAACAGCTTAGGCAACGTGATCTACTAAAAATTTCTTAAATTATATGTATGTGTGTATATGTGTATGCATATATTTTACCATTAAATACCATATTAAATGCATAGAATCTGATGATAATTTAGGATGTAGCTATATTTAATATGGTATACATTATTTTTAGTTGTGTGAATATGAGAAAGCAAATCTTGTAAAGATTTGATGTAATCAGTATTCATTATTTATAAAAAAGTGTTTAAGATTCTAAGCCTAAACCATAATACAATGCCTGGCAACTAGTTGATATTCAATTAATATATATTAAGTGAAGGAACCATTTTGGATAATAGATCTCTTTGAGACTCCGGTAAAACCAAAGAACTCTACACAATGGCCTACACACAGTTTTGCATATAATTTCATGGGGCTCTTGAATCTCTAAAGGCCATTCACCATTCAGTTTAGGATCCTTGTGATTCTTAAATTGTTTCCATTGCATTGATTCATTTTTCAAATGCTATTTTTTTGAAAAGTACTAGATCCTATAAAGGCTACCAAATGTAAAATACTGTGCTGTCAAGGAAGTTACATTTTACAATAGAGATCTGGCTTAAAAATACAACAATGCTAGAGTCATTAGATTCTTTATGTGATTCATATAATAATGTGCATGTATCCACTTGAGAAGCTGAATTGCTGTTGAACTGGGGGAGTATTCATTTTGAGCCATATTCAAGAGAAAACATAATTTTATAATCTTAAAACAATTAATTTACATAATGCTTTACATATTTCATATACTTTACAGTAATTTTAGAATTAAATATACTCATAGAGTAGGTCACTTTGTGCAACATTAAATTGAATGTGAGGAAATTGAGGCTCAGCATTTGTGTTGTCCATCCTCAAGGTTACTGTATTAGTGTCAGTCATCAGAAGCAGAAGTTACTTCACCAATTTCAATTAGACTGTAAGGTCTGAGGAAGGATCCATGTCTGTCTGCTCAAAGCTTTATATACTATCCAGTACATAATAGGTGCTCAGGTAATAGTTTTCCATGACTGAAGAAAACATAAAAAAGAAAGCATTAGCTTAGAATTTTGTTTATTCAACAATTTATTAAGCCCCTACTCTGTGCCAGGCACTGTGCTAGATACAGGGGATAAAGTGGTTAATAATGTTCAAGACTTCACCTCAAGTTGCTCATAGTCTCTATCTCCATGTGTACAAAACCAGCGAATTATGCAGTGTTGGTACTGTTTGACAATGTTGGTACATTATCATGAGTTCTGTGTAATCATGAGGTTTATGCCCATGAATACTGCTTGGAGCCAGAACTCCTAAACCACTCATTAGGAAGGGGGGCAATATCTGTTTCCACGTAGTGTGTTTAGGGAAGTGCAATTTGTTTGTCAGAGCGGTAAACAATTTTCGGGTCTATAGTGAAAGAAGTGGGCAAAGAGAAGCTTTTGTTCCCTTGAATGGAGTATATGGAAGTGATTTTAGCTTCCTCATGGCCTCTGGATCAGAGATATTTCTTAATCCCAATCCCAGGGGTGAGCTTTTGGAATTTCTCTGAGTCATAGGCCTCCTGGTCTAAGCTCTCATCTGGCTAGTCTATGAAAAAGTGTTAGAATTGAGGGGACAGTTGAAGAGCATGTGATTCAAATGATCTACTTTTTTCTCTGCAACTTCTGCTGAAAGAAAAAGATTTGGGGGACTTTAGACCTTCCCTCCTAGAAAATCCTAACTGTGAACTGGGTATTAAGAAAACATGAAGTGGCCTATTCATTCAACTCTTTATTTTTTTAATTGCCATTTCCTTAGACAGTTGTTTTTCTTTGAAGTTAAAAAGCCTTCACAGTATAAGAGAAGCTTGGCATAAAGCACCTAATTATTTACCATTGTAGATGGAATCATTCTCCTATGTACAAAATGAGATGAAATCATCAGCTTCATAAATTAAAGCTTTTCCTCTGGGCAGCATGATTCTTAAGTGTGGATGCTCATCCTTTAAGTCAAGGGTAATGGGAAAAGTTCCTGCTTAGATCCTTTCTTCTCCCTCCTCACACATCTCCAAATACTCCTGTTACGGATGCCTGCATTGTAGAGCTGGGCATTGGTTATTTGGTATTATCCCCTCCAAATTGAAGATGTTTTGGTGTAACACTTCAGAGCAATTGTGCCAAACATTAAAACAACTTTTGTGTTTTGTTTTTGCTTACTAAGTATTATTTAAATGAGAGAAATTCATTACCATTTCCCCTTTCTGAACTCCATGTTAGTGATGGGGAATTCAAGGGAAGACAAGACGACAGGGGAAGAGAACTATGAAGATGTCTGTTTCTTACTTCTGCTAATTTGGTAATTTAAAATATGTATCTTAATTTTAGACTGTCACAGTATCCTCAAGTCATAATGGCTATATTATATAGTTTTATGAAGATGCTCATAGTTTTAAAATGGGTGTACAAATGTAGCCTTATCAAAACATCTATGTCAAAAATTGCTCTAAAATATCAAATATTTATTAAACTCCATCTTAGTGACAAGTTCATTCAAGAAAAATAGATTAGACATAGATACAATTAGGAGGAAATATATAGAAAGTTGAACAAGCATGCTAAAAAATATTAATTAGAAAATCTGTGTCAAGCAGGAAGTGTTTTAGATTCCTGTCCTTGACTTTTTATAAATTTTTTATCAACCAGCTAGATGAAAGAATATCTTTTGAAGGACAGAATTAAGTTTTAAATGATAGATTTAAATGATAGATTTTCACCCTCTAACTCTCATTCAAGTAAACTGATACAATATGCAAGATTCTAGGATTAAAAACAACAACAACAACAACTGTACACATAGACAAGGAATAGAGACCTGGACTTAACAACAATTTTTTTAGGAGAAGAGAAAGTAGTGTTATTTACCGATTGGGAAATTCACCATGAGATTACCATGTAACATGCCTGTTCTAAGAGTCAGTTGAAATTAGATTACATGAATAGGAATAAAACATATGGAATGAGGGATGTGAGAGTACCAGGTATTCTGGAATAGCAGTTGGCAAGGTATTATCTAAAGTCATGCAATCAGTTCTGAGTGCATACACTAAGAATGATTCTAAAACCAGGAACAAAACAGAGAGGTATAAGATGCTAAGTGGTGACTGTGTTGGTGGTAGTGGTGTTTTATGAGAAAGTTTTAGAATAGGATGAATGAAAACATTTTAAAGAGCTAGCATATAACAGAAATGAGTTGGGGTCATTCTGTAGAGTGTAGAGGGCATGGAAAGTAAAAGTTAAATGGAGAGAGAATTCAGAGGAACATAAGGAAGGACTTCTTGGCAATTAGCAACTGTCCAAGAGTGGAATGGCTGCCTTGTATAACAATATGTCTTCTATTCGTTGAAAATACCACATAGAAATTACCATTTGGAGACCTGATTGATGAGATTTTTCAGTACTGCTTCAGTGTTGGAACTCAATCATTTACATTTATTTTTTACTTTATTATTTCTTAAAATTTAAATTCAATTAACATATAATATGTTGTTTCAGCAGTACAGGTGGTGATTCATCAGTCATTTATAATACCCAGTGCTCATTATAATATATACCCTCCTCAATGCCCATCATTTATAAAGCAAACCAGAAAAATGATAAATATTTGTTGAATAAATGACTTTCAGTTCCATGATGATGAAAATGAAAACACCTAACCATTGTTTGTCAGTAAAACACACTGCAGTTTTGTTCATTAGAACTTTAAATATATGATGGTCTCAGGAGTAGGTACAAAAGGAAGAGTCAGAAAACAGTGCATGATTTACAAGGGGCTAAGAGGTATAGAGATTAGCATGAAGTCGGTTGGTATACAAGGCATAAGAAAGAAGGGGAATGCTTAAGAAGGACATGAAGACCACTGAAGATAAAGTAATATATTTTTCATAAGGTACACATCAGTATGTTTTTCTGAAAGGAGCACTTTTTCCAGAGTTGAGGAGACTTAGGATGAATTTGGCTAAATGACTTTGGCAGGATAATTAACCTCCTGGTCACTTGTTTCCTTTCAGTGAAACAATGATAATAGTTTTGAGATACAGTTAACCACTATTAATAGATCTTATGTTAGAGTAGAGAAATGGGAGAGAGGAAAAATAGGTCTGTGTGTGCATGCACACACTTACTTAGAAGGCAGGAAGGGGAGCACTTGGGTGACTTAGTTAAGCATCTGCTTTTGGCTTGGGTCATCTTCAGGTCCTGGGATCAAGCCGTATGTTGGGTTCCCTGCTCAGTGGGGAGCCTGCTTCTCCCTCTCCTTCCCTGCTTGTGTTCTCTCACTATTTCTGTTGCTCTCTCTCTCAAATAAATAAAATATTTTTTAAAAAGAAGCAAAGAAAACATCCCCCTATGTACCAGTGCCTTCATATTTGTAACTAATAATGGGATTGTGGATGGTATAGATAACTTCTTTTTTCCATTCTCCCTTTCATATTATTCACCCCCAGCAAGTGTCTCAGTTAATTGTGGTTCCTTAGTGGTGGGGTGACTCACATCTTCATTCCTGAAAAATCTGTGCCATTATAACTCTGCTGTTACAGTTGCTGTAACTTCTTATTAATGTTTACCATAAAATATGGGAGACTAAGTAACACTCCCAAGGATCTCTTGCATGCTGGAAATACTCCCCCTGCTTCTTTCCTGTTACTTCAGTGTCAAGAGGTGCCCCAAGTAGCCAATGATGGTCTCAGATTCCAGTACAATGTTGTATTCTCTGGTGGAATCCTTTCTCCTTTGGGAAGTAAGACTTATAAAGCAAAAATGCAAAACATTGTAGAAAAAGGAAACAGCAAAAAGAAAGTTTCTAGTGAATCATTATCATTAATATGAGAAGATCCATTTCCATATCGATCTTGTGATTCCTAGACTCATGAATCCTGGGTAGAGGAGAAACATCACTACATGTTTATTGCTGATTCAAAGCATATCTTAAGTCCAGGAGGACATTATTCCAGCCCCATAAAGTGCTGTCACCAGCTGGTGCCATAACTGAGTCTTCCAAAGGCCATTATATAATTTTATTAAGCCAGCTGTTTCAAGATGAGGGAAACATAATGATACCAGAGAAGTCCATGAGCTTGAGACCAATGTTGCACTTCATTTGCTATAAAGTGAATCTCTTTGTCAGAAGCAATGTTGTATGGAATGCTGTGAAGGTGAATAAAGCATTCTTTAAGCCCACAGATGGCAGTTTTTAGCAGAAACATTGAGAGTAGGAAAGATAAAACCATATCTAGCATAAATGTCTTTTCCAGCAAGAACAAAGAGCTACTCCTTCAATGATGGAAATAATCCAGTGTAATCAACCTGATACCAGGTGGCTGGCTGTTTCCCCCGGGGAACAGTGCCATTTTAGGGGCTCAATGTTGATATTTGCTTTTGGCAGTTTGGGTACTCAGCAGTCGCTCTATCCAAATTGGCTTTGGTGAGTGGAAATCCGTGTTCCTGAGCCCATACACAAGCTCCATCTCTGCTTTAATGATCATTGTCTTCATGAGCCAACTGAACAAATATGGGGATAAAAGAATGGGAAAAGAATGGGTCACTTTGTGCATATGATTATTAAGATCTTCCTCTTCTAAGATTGCTGTTTGGTGAGCATCTGTATGGGAGAAAAAGATTTTTGTCTTTGTGCCCACTTGGAGAGGTCTTTCCCCATACCTCTTCCTTAGATCATGTGTTTTCATGTTTCATCCAATTATGTTTTTTCTGGCCATAAAGCCAAACTGTTAGCCACTGCTCATGATTAATTTTTAGATATGTGCCTCTATCTATCTGTCTGTCCTTCCAGGAAAAATGAACAGTCAGGTACACAGCTTGAAATTTTTCCCCTTGGAAAGATTTTCTTCACTGCTAATCCTTCACAGCCATACCTGGAGTATTGCAGCTGTTCATTCTAGATAGCGCCAGAATAGTGTGTAGAATCTGTGAACAAGGACCAAATTCTTCTTTCTAATTCTGCTCTCATAGATGACTCTACATGAGGGAGAAAGAGAGGGGGAAATGTGGCAGGAGTATGAGCCACTTTTCATTCAGCCTGTTTGTTACTTCACAACTTGTGAAGAAAAACCTATGTATCACTTCCATTTGACAATACTGTTGTAGAGGGCTTGATGGGTCAGATAACACTCAGTGGGTATTTAAGGTCACATGTTTATTTAATGGCCAGTATTAAGTGTTAGGACTCTAGTAGGATTCAGTAACAAGGCAGAAGCTGTTTCTCAAATGAGATTGATTGTCTGCAGAGGAAGTATAACTTTTCTCTGAAGTCCAAGAAGAGTACTTTGTGATTTACCTACAGAGGTCAACCAAAGCTTTCCCTTAGTATCCCCAACTGCTATAGATACTTCAAGCACTAAGAAAATGCAGTCATGTGACCCAAGTGGTGAGACAGTTTGAATAGAAGACTTGCTTTGTTGTAGAACTTCCTCTTGATCTGGGACCCAAGCATACCATTTACTGGGTTATTTGGTAAATAGGTTGAATTAAGATGCTCAAATCAAGTATCTTCACAACCAAAATTCAGAAGTCCATCTCTTAGAGGTAGCAGGTGCCAAATACAGAAACATGCTTACATTTGTAAGACACATTTCAATGTGTACCAGACCACTGACTGCCTGGAAATTCACAGATAACATACCTTTGAATTTTTATGGTGTTTATTTTCCCATTCTCTGGCATGCATACATCTTAATAAGATATCTAATGTATTTACTTATTTCTACTAACCTGGTTCAGTCAGCATGGTATCATCTATGTAGTGGGCTTGCTTGATGTCCTGTAGAGAAGAGAAGCAAATAAGTTCCCAGTGGACTAGACTATCAGAGACAGTTGATAGAGCTCTAAGGAGGAACACTAAGGTGTATTACTATACCTGTGGCCTTTACTAACAAGTACAGAGAAAAAAGTTTTTTTTTTCAGTTTTGTTATTAATTTTTTAATTGAAGTCTAATTAATATACAGTGTCATATTAGCTTCAGGTGTACCATATAGTTATTCAGTATTTCTGTATATTACTTAGTGTTCATCATAATAAGTGTACTCTTAATCCTCTTTATGTCCTCCCCATCCACCTCCCCTCTGGAAACCACCAGTTTGTTCTCTGTATTTAAGAGTCTGGTTTTTTCTCTCTTGTTTTCTTCATTTGTTTTTTAATTAATTTCCACATATGAGTAATGTCATATGGTATTTGTATTTCTTTCTTTCCTTTTTTTTTTAAAGATCTCATTTATTTATTTGTCAGAGAGAGAGAGAGAGAGAGAGAGAGCACGCACAAGCAGGGAGAGTGGCAGGCAGAGGGAGAGGCAGACTCCCTGTGGAGCAAGGAACCCAATGTGGGACTCGAACCCAGGACCCCGGGATCATGACCAGAGCTGATGTTAACTGACTGAGCCACCCAGGTGCCTTTGTATTTCCATATGATTATTTCAGTTAGCATTATACTTTCTATGTCCATCCATACTGTTGCAAATGTCAAGGTCTCATTCTTTTTATGGCCAAGTAATATTCCGTTGTGTGTGTATATCACATCTTTATCCACTCATCTGCTGATGGACACTTGAGTTCCTTCTATATCTTGGCTATTGTGAGTAATGCTGCAGTAAATATAGGGGTGCATTTATCTTTCTGAATCAGTGTTTTCATTTTCTTGAGGTAGATACCCAGCAGTGAAATTACTGGATAGTATGGTACCTCTATTTTTAGTTTTTTGAGGAAACTCTGTGCTGTTTTCCATAGTGATTGTACCAATTTATATTCCCTCCACCAGTGCACAGAGGCTCCCTATTCTCCACATCCTCACCAAAACTTATTATTTCTTGTCTTTTTGGCAGTAGCCATTCTGACTGTTATGAGGTGATGTCTTAACGTGGGTTTGATTTGTATTTCCCATGATGAGTGATGTTGAGCATCTTTTTATGTGTCTCTTGGCTATTTGTATGTTTTCTTTAGAAAAATGTTCAGTTGCTCTGCCATTTTTATTTTTATTTATTTATTTTATTTTGGAGAGAAAGAGCATGAGCTGGGAATGGGACGCAGGGAGACAGAATCTCAAGCAGACTCCACTGAGTGCAGAGTCCGACACAGGCCCAGTCTCACAACCATGAGATCATGATCTGAGCCAAAATCAGGAGTCAGACACTTAACCAACTGAGCCACCCAGGTGCCTCAGCCATTTTTAATCAGCTACTTTGTTTTTTTAGTGTTGAGTTTTGTTAAGTTCTTAATGTATTTTGTATACTAACCCTTTATCAAATATATTATTTGAAAATATCTTCTCCCATTCAGTAGGTTGCCTTTTGTTTTATTGATTGTTTCCTGTACAGAAGCTTTCTATTTTGGTGTAGTCCCAGGTGTAGTCCCAGTAGGTTTTTTTTTTGCTTTTGTTTCCCTTGCCTGAGGAGACATATTTGGAAAAATATTTCTGTGGCCCATATCAGAGATATTCCTGCCTTTATTTTCTTCTAGAAGTTTTATGGTTTCAGGTCCTACATTTACATCTTTAATCCATTTGAGTTTAAAAAAAGTTTTTTTTTTAAAGATTTTATTTATTTGACAGAGAGAGACACAGCAAGAGAAGGAACACAGCATTGGGAGTGGGAGAGGGAAAAGCAGGCTTCCAGCCAAGCAGGGAGCCCTATGTAGGGCTCAGTCCCAGGACCCTGGGATCATGACTTGAGCCGAAAGCAGACCCTTAACGACTGAGTCACCCAGGTACCCCCTTTTTTTTCTCTTTAATTTTTAAAGACTTATTTATATTAGAGTGACAGCAAGAGAGAAAGAGTGCACATGAGCTAGGGAAGGAGCAGATGGAGAGGGAAAGAGAATCCCCAGCAGACTCCCTGCTGAGCTCAGAGCCTGATGGGGGGCTTGATCTTACAACCCTGAGATCACGACCTGAGCCAGAATCAAGAGTTGGACGCTTAACTGACTGAGCCACCCAGCTATCCTTTGAGTTTATTTTTGTGTATGGTGTATGACAATGGTTCAGTTTCATTCCTTTCCATGTGGCTGTCCAGTTTTCCCAGCACCATTTGTTGAAGAGACTGTCTTTTCCCCATTGTATATTCTTGCCTCCTTTGTCTTAGATTCATTGGCTGTATAAGTGTGGGTTTATTTCTGGGCTCTACATTCTGTTCCATTGATCTATATGTCTGTTTTGTGCCAGTACCATACTGTTTTAATTATTACAGTTTTTTTTAAAGATTTTTATTTATTTATTTGACAGAGATCACAGGCAGGCAGAGAGTGGGGGGGGGGGCGGGAAGTAGGCTCCCCACTGAGCAGAGAGCCTGGTGCAGGGCTCGATCCCAGGACCTTGAGATCATGACCTGAGCTGAAGGCAGAGGCTTTAACCCACTGAGCCACCCAGGCACCCCTACAGTTTTGTAGTATGTCTAGAAATCTGGAATTCTGATACTTGAGCTTCTTTGATCTTTCTCAAGATTGCTTTGACTGTTTAGGGTCTTTTGTGGTTCCTTACAAATTTTTAGTATTATTTAGTCTAGTTCTATAAAAAATGTCATTGGTATTTTGGTAGGGATCACATTGATACTGTAGATTGTTTTGGGTGGTATTGACAGTTTAACAATATTGGTTCTTCCAATCAATGAGCGTGGAATATCCTTCCATTTTGTGTGTGTGTATGTGTCATCTTCAATTTCTTTCATCATTATTTTACAGTTTTTGGAGTGCAGGTCTTTTTCTTCTTTGTTTAAGTTTGAGAAGAAGTATTTTTGAGATCTATAGTCTCAAACTAGAAAAGAGGAACAGTTGTTGATTTTCTCCAATAAAAAGCCACAGCTAGAAATATAGCTCCAGTTGTAGTTACCACCTAATTATGATAGTACACTGTCATGTTTAAAGATTATCTGTCTTATCCATAGGCCAAATAGAAAAAAGTTCAAATTCAAAAAGTTGAATGGGAATGTGATAGGGCTCTGTCCTTGATGGTGACAGAAGTCTTGGCATTCTCTCCAAGAATGTGCTATTGCTTTTTCACTACTATGGTGGAGAGTGGAAGTTCTAAAAACTTCCAGTTGACATTTGCTATAATAATCATCCGTAATCCGTAGGTCAGGAATCCAGTGTGGGGATTCTGCCAATTGATTGCTGAGTATGTCTCTTCCAACTATGCTTTCTAGGGTAGAGGAAATACAGGATAACTTGAGGCACCCATTGGCTTCACTCTGAGACTGATCAGAGCCAAAATGTCATTGATGATTAGATCTCATTTCTCCTCCTTAAACCTTATCTATCCTAGTGGATCACAGTGGTAGTTTGGATTCTCAGGGAATAGTCAGTGTCTAATAAACCCTGAAAAATATGATTACTTATCTTTCCCCACTGTGTAATCACTTTGTAAATTGGCTCATGTCCTTTTGGAGAAAGCTAGGAGGAAGATGTGTAGTTTAAATTATTGAAAGTATGGTAGGATCCCTACTTAGGTGGACCCATCCCCAATTTCTATGAGGTTTTAGGTCTATAAACAGGTTCAAGTCTACAAGTTTGTTGAGTAGCCATAAGTCTTTTGTGATGGTTCAAGAAAGAGTTATTAGTTTTATCAGACTTAAAACTTTCTGTTTAGACAAATAAAATATGGCTTTTTCAGGTTTCCTGTTTTAGTCCTAAAGACACAATGATTGATTAGCCAATGCCAAAGAGCTCTGCAGGTCAAATAATTCTGGCTACTGTTTTAGTTCTGTGTTGTTATTTTCTTTTAATAGTACTCACAATGTCCAAGGTGCTTGAAAAAATTGTGTTCAGTGTTCTGCGCTGTATATTGTTGTGTTCTCTATATGTCAATTAGATACTGTTGGTTGGTTGTATTGTCCAGTATGTTTATATTCTTGCTGATTTTTGTCTAGTAGATCTATGAATTGCTGAGAGTAGGGTATTAAACTTGCCATTTGTAATTGTGATTTTTGTCTCACTGTTTTGGCAAAACATACATCACACACCCTTTGTATTCCATGCAGAAAATGTTACTATTAGTAAATAAGGAAAAGTATGACTTGGTGATTGTTGAAATTCTGAGCTTTTGTCATTTTCATTCATATTTTAAAAACTAATGCAGATACTTTGGTTCATGTATACATTTATAATTTATAATTTATTGATTCTTTGATTTGAAAATTTATATGTATTTTTTTAAAGATTTTATTTACTTATTTTAGAGAAGGAAAGAGAGAGAGAGAGGACACACACATGGCAGGAGGGGCAGAGGAAGAGAGAATCTCAAACAGGTTCCATGTCCAGCACAGAGCCTGATGCAAGGCTCAATATCATGACCTTGAGATTAGGACCCTGAGATCACAACCTGAGCTAAAACCCAAGAGTCAGACAGTTAACTGACTGTGCCACCGAGGTGCCCTGAAAATTTATATTTTCTAATATACTCTCAACACTTTCTAAAAATACCAGGATAAATGAAGTCTTATAATTTTTGGCCTTTATCGTCTTTATTGTATGGACAGATATAGAAAGCTATGGTTATTTCCCTGGGTGGAACACACTGTGACATATAAATGCATTAAGATAACTTGGATTAAAAAACAGTGTGTCTTAACATCTGTTCAGGCAGTAGCTATGAGTTCATAGTTTAAGCCATTTTACTGTTTCTGTTGAATACACATAGCAATGATAAATAAAAATACATTTATTTAAAAATGAAGTGCACATAGCTTTGTTCAAAAACAAGATAAATATTTTTGTAGAAAAGAACAGAAACTGACAGTAGTTAACAGAAGGCTAACAGTACATGTTTCTTGGGCTTTAGGGACCAAAAGGTGAAAGGCAATGAGAGTTCAATTGTTTTGGATTGATTTAAGTCAATATTGCCTTCTGCTTATGAATAGTTAGAGAAAAAAGTTGATGAACGAAAGTTGGAGGCTGTGGCTAGAGTTCTTTGCCAAGGAAAGCAGGCTGAAAAAAGCTGCCACAACTGCCTATAGTTATACTTTGGTTGGGATGATAGGAAAGAGAAAACAGCCATGTAACCAGGATCTGGATCATGCTCTATTTGGTCTTTGATACCACTTCAGTACTAATGTGAAATAGGAGCCTTGAGGTACCATTATAATACATGGTTGTAGATTGGAGATCTTGAGGGTATAATGTAGGCAAGCATAAAACTGTTAGATATTGAAGAATGAACACGGAGAATAAGAAAGGAAGCAAAGTGAACTATCACTAAAGATAGGTATGCAAATTAAAATTTTAATGCATATGAGAAAATGTATTTCTAAGATATAACCATCTCAAGGAACATTTGGGACATGAGTATGTGTCCGTGAAACTCAAATAATAGAAAGATTTGAAGATGACATTAAAATTAATATATTTAAGAGCATCAAAGATATAAAAGTAGAAATACTAGTTAAAAAGAAATTAATTTATGAAACAAATTCAGACTGATATGTATTTCTATAAAACAGATACAGATAGTAAAAACCACTTAAAAATCCTAGGAGTAAAAACTATTGAGAAAAGAATTACCTAATTGGAAAAGTGTACTGAGAATTTCATCTGGAACTGAGCATGGAGATAAAGAAGTGAAAAGGATAATTGGGTATTTAGAATGACGGTGGAAAGTAGATTGAGAGGCTCCAACATATGTCTTTTTTAAAAAATATTTTATTTATTTAACAGAGAGAAAGATCACAAGTAGGCAAAGAGGCAGGCAGAGAGAGAGGGGGAAGCAGGCTCCCTGCTGAGCAGAGACACCCCCCCCCCAATGTGGGGCTTGATCCCAGGACCCCGGGATCATGACCCGAGCCGAAGGCAGAAGCTTAACCCACTGAGCCACCCAGGTGCCCCCAACATATGTCTTATAGGAGTCCTAGAGTAGAGAATTGAGGAAATTGTACAGAATAACAGCTACAGTAGTTTCAGTTGTGCATTAGTGGGAAGAAAAACAGTTAAAATATGTGAGTAAATGTTATTAACTACTCTGTCTATTTTTTTAAAAATTAAAAAAAATTTGGGACTGTGGATCTAAGCAACAACAACAACATAGAAAATTTAGCTAGGGAAAGGGTATTTGTGGTAAGATTTTTTGTCTTTTTTGGGTGGGAGAAAAACAGATATTAAACAATTTTAGGACATCTTAGAAAAATATTTTATGAAGTATGTATGTTGAAAATGTAAACGTTATCACTAAATCATAATAAAATTTATAACTTCCAAACCAGGAGATGTACTCATATACATTTTAAGTCATTTTTCTTCAGCTGTTCTACTCCTAGAATAGAGTTATGACCTTACTCGCCTTTCCACTTCTGATGTTCTACTGGGACTTCTCACTAAGTAAACCCAATTGGAAAACAGAGGGAAAGGAAGCTGAGTGATGTGCCTATATAGATCAACCTTTTGGGACACACAGTGGAATGAACAAGTGGGAGAGTTAATCTGAAGATAAAAAGAAACATATCTGGTATAACCTCACTGCAAAAATAAATCCCAGATGGAGTAAAGGCCCATATGTGAAAAGCACAACTTTGAAATTATTAAAAGATAGTATGAGACTATCTTTATATCAAGGGGTATGAAAATATTTCTTTACCAAGATCCCAAAAACATACATCCCAAAAGACAGATGGAACTATTCTAAAATTAATTTTTGAACAGTACTATGCAAAACAATCAAAGGTAAATAACAAACTACATATATAACACACAAGGGATGGCTATCTAGGATATATAAATATTATGAACAAATAAAGTTGGCTAAATAACCACTAGAAGATGTAAACCATTACATGTAGTTAATGTGAACTGGTTGGATCTTTACATATCAACATGGATAAATCTCAAACAAAATACCGAATTCGTGCGCCTAGGTGGCTCAGTTGGTTAAACATCTGCTGTTAGTTCAGGTCACGATCCCAGCATCCTTGGGCTCTCTGCTAAGCAGAGTAGACTTCTCCCTCTTCCTCTGCCCCTCCCCCTGCTTCTGCTTATGTGTGAGCACTTTCTCTCTCCTTTTCAAAGAAATAAAATGCTAAAAAATATTGAATTAAAGAAAACTCATGAAATGATTAGGTATGAAATACATTTCTTATGATTATGAGTGGAATAATTCCATTTGTGAAAATTAAACTAAAACTGCAGTATACGCTATGTATTATTTATAGATAGATATGCAATAAAAGTACAAACAGATCAGTTATAGTAAAGAAATCACGTTAGTTACTTATAACCAGGTTTGGAGGGAAATGGGAGTGGGGAGTGTAATGTAGGCACTTGAACGTAATCTCTAATGTTTTATTTCTTAACTTACATACGACAGAATGCCAGTTTTGCTTAATTCAAGCTTAGGTACATTGCGTTATTTTTCTTCCTTTTTTTTTTTTTTCAGTTTTCTGGGCTTTAAAACTTCTAAAAAATAACAAAAAGGAAGAACACTTTATTCATGCAATAGAAAAATACTTTTTCAGATATAGAATGATTAGGGTTATCATGAGATAACTAATTTTAATTCTGTAGATTGAGTTCATGATGGAAGTTAAGGAATTACTTTTGTGCTTTTTCTACTTCCACTGTTTCTCTGGTAGTGGATCCAAACAAGCAAGAAGTATTTTCCCCCTCTCTTTCCCTCCGTAGCAAAAGAGTATTAAATATATTCCCAGGAGGTCAGGAACTGAGCAGCCAGAAAATGGTTCTTAATTCATGCATAAGTGTTAATTGATTTTTAAATTCAATAAGCAACATGTACAAAACAATATTCTGGGCTATGTAGATGAATACAGAAATGATCTTAGAGGAAAGGCAGGGTGGCAGGAAATGAACATTCACTAAATACCTTTTGTATGGTGGGCCCCAAATAGGAATGTAAGGGCACAGATTACTAAAATGGAGTCCTTTAAATCTAATTTTTAAAAATACATACTTAGTATTTGTTTAATTTTGGCAGTTAGAAACTTGTTTCTGGTCAATAAACATGGAATTCTTATCTTCCAAGTAGGGAACTTCTTCCATAAACTATTACCACAGCTTTGAACTTGTTTGCAGTTGTGTCTGTTGTAGTCTTTTGTGGGGAAAGAAACACCTGTCATGGACAGTGGTAGGGGAGCTTCCCATTTTGTTTAGACTGTATTTGAAATTTCTTTCTTCTGTTTTTTCTGTTAGCAAAACATTTCCTATTGTTTGGGGGATTTTATTATTTCTCCAGCTTTCTTTTCTGATTTTCTGAACTGTAAAGCTAATTGGGTGACTTCAAAACTAACAGCAAGATTCTAAGACTCGATTCTTGGTTTTGTTACTTCTTGTTTGACCTGTCTTGGGCAACATACTGAGATTTTAACGTTCCAGTTGCCTTGTCTGACAGTTGAGATGATAATAATACCACCTAGCTCAGAGAGTTGTTGTGTGTGGAGGGAGGTAGATTTAAAAAAAACAAAAAAAAGTAAACAACACATCTGTGTCACTTCAACAAGGAACAACATTAAACCTGCAAATGAAACCTATGTTGGCTCAGTAGGTTAAGTGTCTACGTTTAGCTCAGGTCATGATCTCAGAGTCCTGGGATGGATACCCACATCGGGGTCCCTGCTCAGTGGGGAGTCTGTTCTCCCTCTCACTGTTCTCTGTGGTTGCTTGCTCTCTCAAATAAATAGATAAAATCTTCAAAAAAAAAAAAAAGAATTACAATTTAGATGATAAAACTAGTCATTTGTTCCTGGAAAACAGCACTAGGCCACACCACCCTGTGCTTCAAATTTTCCAATCTGACACCTGAGGCCATGTCAGCTATTGACTCTCCAGCCTGGGATGTCTTTCCACTTGTACTATGCCATTTTCATCTGGCTCAAAAGGGGCTCATTCTCTAAGGAGTGCTTTTTAGAACTTCCACTTGAGGGCACTGTCTACTTCTGTGGGAATTGGAATACCACAAGTGTTCAGTTACATCAAGAACCTTTTTTTGGAGTCTGGATTTAATTTATCCCATATTTACAATGTGTTCTAGGGTCGTGTTAGTGTTCCTTATTGATTGTTGCCCCGGATGGATGCCATCCTGACCTATGCTAAGCACTTTATATTAGACATTTCATTCCATTGCATTAATCTCCTCAAATATCTTGAGGAGAATACTTGTCCCAATTTTATAAATGAGCAAATAGCCTGAGAAAGGTTAAGTAATTCTCCCAAGTTGTCCTAACTAGTGTGTATAATAAAACTCAGAATTAAGGCTTAATCAGTCTAACTACAAAACTAGTTGACATTCTCTCATGGTGTCTCTCTTTTGAATGTATATACATGTTTACAAATATGGGTATATATGTATATATAGAGAGATTATACATGTGTATGTGCATATATATGTATGTGTACATGGGTGTTTATTTGAGCATTTGTGTATATATTTGTAATGTAAGTGTAATTTAAAAATTTAGTGGGCGAATATTATATAATTATATTTAGACTATGTTTTAAAAACCATATTTAGATTATATTTTAAAATAGATCCAAATTAAGTATCCTAATAAAGAAAACACACAGACACAATCATTTGCCTGCAGAGAAAGTTCTGTTTTCTTGCTGAATAGTAATGTAATAAATATGCTAACGCAGAGCTAGCACACCCAACTGCTTTATCACATTGACAAGTAATAATAAGACACCAAATCACAGTCTAGAAACAAGGCACATTGTTACTGTTACCAAGGGTTGCTTTAACTAATAAGAAAGCATCCTGGCCCTTTTAATAGGTGAGTTTTCCCCCCTGTTTCTTGTAAAATATTAGGTAAAGACTATAGTATTATTTGTATTTATAGAGAATCAGTTCCTGGAGCAGACTAAGCCACTAATTCACATAAAGTTACTATTCCCAACATAAGTAAAAGCAGAAGAAATAGTATGCATTATTATTCCATTTGTATGCAAATACATAAGAATTCCTCCAGGTAACCTGGTTGGTATTTGCCACTTCTCCTTTTTTAAATGGTGCCAAATCGAATGCTCTTTTTTCAAAAATTTTAAACTTGAACAGTGTTATTAATTGAAAGGTGACTGAGAAGAGCATTGAAATAATTATCCATTGAGCTTTATATAAGTGAGCACTTTCTTCATAACCAATAATAAGCATTATTGAATGCCTGTTGGGTGTAGGACATTGTGCTGAGCAGTTATAAACATGTTTCTTGCCCAGTTTGAAAGGAGGGCTTCACGTGGGAAGAACAGAAGGTATTCCCAGTCTGAGAGTCAGGACTATGAGCTGGGAAGGTGGACAGCAGAGAAGGGCTAGGCCCTGACTGAGATGTCCACATTTTTCAAGACTGCCTATACAGTGCTTTGTTGCATGCAATATAGTTAATGTGCTCCAGGCATTGTGAGTAGAGAAAATGGTCCTAGATAGCCACGGAAGTGCCTTTCTTCCCATCTCTTCGTAGTTAAGCAAGAAACTTGGTTCAGCAGCTTTGAGTTAATACAAGAGAAAGGTCGATGCTAGAGGCGAAGGGCCCCTCCCCTACCCCATCATTTCTAATAGGATCGCTTCTCTTACCAGGAAGCCGCTGTTGGCTTATGGTAACCTACGTGTTGCCTGCAGTACTGTTTTGTCCTCTTTTCCTGTATTGCAGAGGGTTGGGAAGCTAGGTTCCTTCTCTGGAGCTTTTCCATGTTGCACTGTTTCACGTGCATAGCTCTGCCTGTCCTAAGCTCAGTCACCTCTATGGAACAAACAAGAGTTTAAGAGACTGTATTTTCTGCTACTTCTCCATTTTTTAATGAAAAGAAACCATCATATTAATGCTGCTGATAGTGTTAGTCGTGTGTGTAGTTGTGCTTTCTTTACATTGACACATTTCTTTATAAAATGCCATGTGTGAGCAGTCAGGATAGAAACCAAATCAGTTATAATTAGAGTCACAACAAAAATAATCATTTCTTTGAATTCTGGCATGTCACCTGTGCTCAGAACCAAAAGACCAACTAATTCACAACCTGTGGATGTGTCTGCACAAATATTCCAATGAATTGACTGCTCTGTCTGTGCTTGTTGTAAAGGGATGTGTTGAAGAACCCAGACTGTGAAACAGACTTTAATCCAGGCAGATCAAAGTGGAATTTTTTTGAGAATACATCGGCAGAAGTGTTAATGTTAGATAATATGTTATAAATTTTAACAGTGACCTTTAACACTCCAAGAACAGGAATTGCCAGAGGCTTGCTACTGTCATTGCCTCAAGTTCTAGTTGAACAAGCTTTCATTTGGTCCTCCAGAGGGACTGCTGATAAAATAGCTTCAAGAATGTCAGAACCGGATAAAACGTTTTCACACACATTACCCCTGACAGGCAAACCTGGTGGGCTGATGTCAAAAACATAAAACCACATCCTAGACCTTTTTAGAAATGCTTTGCCTGTCCCCTCTACAAATATAGAGCCATTTAAGATTAACTTCTTGGCTGAGACTTCGATGCATGTCAAATACACATAAGATTGATAGCATTCGTCACTGCTGGGGCTTTGAGATGGAGATGTTGTTTTCCAAAATCTGGAGCTCAAAGGGGAAATTATGACATTTACTTTCCATAGGGAGAGTTATATAGTTTTGTGAAAATTTGAAGTAGAGGGTCAAACCAAAAATCAGTATGCAAAAAAAAAAGCTTGGATTATAAAGCCTCTTTGGCAATGACAGTTATTTTAGCTCAATGAAATATATAACTAATTGAGTTTTCCCCATTTAAAAATTTACCTGTTTAAAAAAATTAAACAACATAAAAAGACATATAGTAAAACATAACTGTCTTGTCTCCTACTCTTAGTCCTCTTTATTAATTTCTTATACTTCCAGAATTTTTAATGCAAATATAAGCAAACAGGTATTATATTTTATTTTATCCTCACCCTCCTTTCATATGATTTGAAAGGTAGCACCTTGTTTTATTCATTTAACAATGTATACTGTATATTGTATATTTCTGTATGAAACTCAAAGAGATTCCTTGTCTTTTCCCTTCCTCCCTTTTAGAAATCACTGCATAGTATTTCAGTGTATGGTTGTAACAATTTAAATAGTTTCTCATTGAAGGCAATCTGTGTGGTTGCTAATTTTATGCAATTACAATACTGTAATGGATAGCAAACGATACTGTAATGGATAACAATACATGTCATTTTGGTTGTGTACAATTATATCTTTAGGATAAATTCTACAAAATTGAATCCAGGTAATTTATAGTTTTGAAAGATCTTGCCAAATTCCTCTTTATATTAAGCTAATTTGTGGTCTCAGCAGGTATTTATGAGCATCTTAACACAGTGTGTTGGAAATATTTTTGTTTTTAGTAGATACTTGAGGTATCTGGATAAAAATCATATCAATGAAATTTTAATCTGCATTTCTCTTAAGAAGGCTAAAAACCTCTGTTTAGAGATGTTTAGAGGCCATTTGTATTTCCTTATTTTTTTTTTTTCTGTGAACCATCTATGTATATACTGTGCTCATTTTTGTATGGGGGTCATTATTTTTTTTCTTATAAACTTTTAAAAAAAGACTTTATTTATTTAACAGAGAGCAAGAGTGAGAGAAAGAGAGCACAAGCAGGGGAGCAGCATGCAGAGAGAGAGGGAGAAGTGGGCTCCCCACTTAGCAGGGAGCCTGATGTGGTACTTGATCCCAGGACCCTGAAATCATGACCTGAGCTGAAGGCAGCTGCTTAACTGAGCCACCCAGGTGCTCCCTCTTATAAACTTTCTTAAGAACTCTTCCTATGATAGAAAGATTAGTATTTTTTTCTGATATATAACTTTTTCATCTATTTCTTTACTTAGGATGAATTTTTTATTTTGCAGATTTGTTTTTAATTATAATTTTTATATAATAAAATACATTAGTCTTATTTTCTATGGCTTCTGAACTTTGAGTACAAGTTAGAACACTGCTTAGAAGGGCGCCTGGGTGTCTCAGTGGGTTAAGCATCCCACACTTGGTTTTGACTCAGGTCATGATCTCAGTGTCTTGAGATCAAGCCCCGCCCCAGCTTTGCACTGGGCAAGGAGCCTCCTTGAGATTCTCTCTCTCTCCCTCTGCACCCCTCCCTACCCTGCTCACACTCTCTCTCTCTCTAAAAATGAATAAATTAGTAAATTCTTTTCTAAAAAAACTTCAAAGCAATAAAATAATTGTCCCGTTTTATTCTACTGGCTTAATATGTATAGTAATTATAATTATTAATATATGTTATCTTATGAAGATATTAAAATAAGATATGCAAACTGAGGGTTGGTAGAGAGGAGAGGGGTGGGAAGGATGGGGTACCTGGGTGATGGACATCGGGGAGGTTATGTACTATGGTGAGTGCTGTGAATTGTGTAAGACTGATGAATCACAGACCTATACCCCTAAAACAAATAATACATTATAGGTTAATAAAATAAGGTATGCTAATATAAATAATATAAAATAAATGTACAAATATAAAATAAAATATAAGAATACAAATGAACTAGGGCACATAGGTGGCACAGTTGGCTGGGTGTCAGACTCTTGATTTTGGCTAAGGTAATGATTTCGAGTGTGTGATGGAGCCCCATGTCACACTCACACTAGGTGCAGGGTCTTCTTGGTATTCTCTCTCTGCCTCTCCCTCTGATCCTCCACCTGCTTATGTGTGTACATGTTCTCTTCTCTCTCTCAGTAAATAAATTAAATCTTCTAAAAAGAGAAAACAAATGAATTGACAATATGTAATCATTAATATGCAGTTATTAATAAAACATCAAATAAATATATTTACACCTTTGCCATAAGATTGTAGGGTTTTATTTTTAAATTTCTAAGTGAGAAGGACTTTTGTTTTTTAATTTAAAGGTATTTTCTATTTATTTTTTAAAGATTTCTTTATTTGAGAGAGAGAATGCATGGAGTGGAAAGCCAGAAGGAAAAGGAGAGGGAGAGACAGTCTTTAGCAGACTCTGTGCCGAGTGCAGAGCCCGCCATAGAGCTCGATTTCATGACCCTGAGATCAAGACCCGTGCTGAAACCAAGAGTCAATTGCTCAACCGACTGTGCCACCCAGACACCCTTATTTTTCTGTTTTGATCAGAGAATATTGTCTGTATTCTTTCTAGTTTTTAATACTGTTTTTTGTGTATGTGGCCTAATAATGTTCTACTACTAGTGTATTTTAATTTTTTCCTTGTACCTCCTATACTATTTTATGCTTTAAAAGGTGGTCATATTACAAGATATGTAAAAGTTAACAACTTTAATATATTCATTGTGATTTGTATTCATTAGACTTACAGAGTATCCTTTTTAACTTTTTTTTGGACTTTAAATGCATTGGCTGGAATTCATTTGACTCATCTGATAGTTATATCAATCCCTATCTTTTCTTTTTTCCTGCATTGTGTGGTTTATATCTTTCAGTATTCTTTTATTTTCAAACTTTCTGAATCACTTGTTTTAGCAGTGTCTGTAGTTTGGTATAAAAATTGTGTTCTATTTTTCTGTGAGCTGTAGACTTTTGTGTTTGTTAAAATGGGAGATATATTTGGTTTCATTTTAGCTAATTTTAATAAAATCTTTTGATTTAACAATGACTACATAAATGAATTACCTGTCATCTGACTTTGAGGTAGAATAGAGAATCAATCACTGGCCTTGGTAGTGGGGAAAAAATATGTTGAATCACATGCTGGCTTATAATAAACCTTTCTGCCTAGAACTTTTCACTCACCTTTCATCGGCACAAGTAAATTATTACCACATTGAAGTTGAAAGCAGAGGGAAGGGGTGAGCAATCTTATCTTTGACCTGGAACCATTAGACCAGGAATATTTGTTCATAGTTTATGATGACCATCTGGAATTGTTTGACGTTTTGATTTGTCATTTTCAAGCTGACTACATAGGTAGGTTATTTAAGAGGCTTGATTTGAGGACTAAAATACATAAGAGAAATACAGTCTAAATACTTTTGGACATTTTCTTTCTGTCAGTGAATGACTTGGATTATTACATTCTTTACATCTGTGAACAAAATATATTTTGGATATGGAGAAATTTTGAATTTCTAAAATATTTGGCTGGTGGTGATAGTGATGATTTTAACAATGATGATAATGATGATAATAACAATGGAGAAGATAATGATTGGAAAAATATTGCCTGAGAAATGTAATTATAATATGGAGAATTGCAGAACTTCATTTAAAGGCCAATAAGATTTATTTTATGGCACTTGGAGATAATCTTTTTGAAATAACTTGGAGCATTGACCAGAATGTTTCATTCCTGGTTTATGGAACAATCTGTTTCTTTGGGCTCACTTTCTTACAATACATAATTTATGTTTCCAATTCACATTTTTTCCTTATTATTGTAAGTACTTTTGTTGGAGTTTACTTGTTAATATTATTTTAAACACCAGAACCATTAAAACTGTACATCTACAGCCTTAAAATTGTGGTAACCTGTAATAACACTTTTCATGGAACTTTTACCACAGTAGGTACTCAAATTTTATTTGTTGAATGACTCCCCATAAAAAGGAATTTTATGACTCAAGAGAAATTGTACTCTAAGTCTTTTATCATCTTCCACTTAACAGATAAACCAGCAAAAGAACTAAAATTTCAGAGAAAACATGTTTGTGCCTTGTGTTCATTAACTGAAATTAGTCATAATGAAATTCTGAGTTAGATCAGACTTAATGTAAGGATACAGAAAATTATTTTTCTCTGGTGAACCTTAAAGAAACTGAGAGAAAGTATCAATTTGGCATTATTGATTGAGCATTTAATATGTGCCAGTAATTTTATCCTATTGGTAACTTAATGAAGTAGGAATTATTATGACATTTATAGCCATTTCCTGAAGAGAAAACTTTCCTGACTATTCAGCTAGCAAAATAATGAAAGTATGATTTGCACTCAGAAAGTCTAACTCCAGAACCCATTATGTGAGAGATGACCTTGCCACCATGATTGTAAAAGTTTCCATTATTGCATTAAAACTGCATTTTAGGGGCACCTGGGTGGCTCAGTGGGTTAAGTCTCTGCCTTCGGCTCAGGTTATGATCCCAGGGTCATGGGATTGGGCCCTGCATTGGGCTCTCTGCTTGCTGGGGAGCCTGCTTCCTCCTCTCTCTCTCTCTGCCTGCCTCTCTGCCAACTTGTGATCTCTTTCTCTGTCAGATAAATAAATAAAATCTT
>ML104509.1:31081-48251 GCA_003697995.1 Taxidea taxus jeffersonii | reverse complement strand
TTTTTTTTTTTTTTTAAGCTTTTTTATTTAAACATATAATGTAACCCCTCAAGCAAAGCTTTTATTTCGCGCCAAGCATCAAGAATCAAACTGACCAGCCAGGGCCATCTCTTACAAAGAGAGGCGACCCCTTTCTGCCTTACAGACTGGCTTTTAAGGGCAAAGGCCATGTGATTGTTCCTGGCCACACACAGGTGGCCAACGACACAGAGAAAACTGCACAGTCAGGCTAGGTCACACATAAGTGACCAATTGAGTTACTATTTACCGTATAGTAGGCATTTGAACTACCCTATCACCTTGGTCAGAATTGGTGCCCAAAAGTTGGGGTTCACACACCTTGGTAGCTAGGGAGACAGTATGTGCCCTCACTGATTGGATACCTCCACCTGGCCTGACTCGCCCTTGTATTTGGGCTTTGTTACTTGGGACTTGTTTCCAGGACTTGTTTTAAGTAAGTCCCTTAGGGGGAAGAGGGGCAGGGACAGTTTAAGTTCTTACTGTATAAACAACAAAGCCATTGTTTAACGGGATGGAATCGCCCTGGCTAAATGGGTCCTTACAAAATTATTTATCCAAAAAGTGCTTACTCCATGTCTCTTACTGCATAACAGCCCTGAAAGAAGACATCATTAGCACTATTTTTTTAAAAAAATATTTTATTGGGATGCCTGGTGCCTGGGTGGCTCTGTGGTTTAAGGCTCTCTGCCTTCGGCTTAGGTCATGATCTCAGGGTCCTGGGATCGAGCCCCGCATTGGGCTCTCTGCTCAGTGGAGTGCCTGCTTCTCCTCTTTTCTGCCTGCTGCTCTGCCTACTTGTGATCTCTCTCTCTCTGTGTGTCAAATAAATAAGTAAAATCTTTAAAAAAAAGATTTTATTTATTTGAGAGAGAGAGAGCTGGAGAAAGAGCACAAGCAGGGGTGGGGCAGTGGGAGAGGGAGAAGCAGACTTCCCACTGGGTAGGGAGCCAGACAAGGACATGGGGCTTGATCTCAGGACCCTGTGATCACAACCTGAGCCAAAATCAAGAGTTGATGCTCACCCAACTGAGCCTTCCAGGTGCCCCAGTGCTATCTTTGATGAGGAGAAAAAATGGTCAGAGAGGATTCCAGTTGATATGCTTCAAAGTGGTAGGTAGAAAAGGAAGTTTCATACCACAACTGTTTGACTCCACAGTCCATGTTTCCCCTTCCTCATTACATAGCTTCTTGCAGGGAGAACATTGTCATTGTTTGACACTTTGAAAAGGTGGATCTACCATTATAGACATGTTTATCAAGTAATTTTTGCAACGAATACCACTGACTGTTCACTCTGTGTTACATATTGAGTAAAATTGGTTGATGTCTTTAGCCTATTCAAAATACAGCAATAAAAATGCCACAAAATAAATGTAAAATTGAAATTCTAACAGTACCAGAAAGTATATGTACATTGTTTTAGAGAGCTTACAATAAGTAGATTTGATCTAGTTCAGGGATTAGGATCCCAATCTCTGAAAGTTAAATAGGTTTAAACTCTAAATTAGAAAATAAAGACTACTCAAGAGCCAAAGGATTTAGGGCAAGAGGTGGAAATGATGATTAAAAAGGACTAATGATGGCCAGCAAAGCTTAAGCTGAGAGAGCAAAAAGATAATTGTACGAGACAGAGCTGAGAAAGCAGGTAGGCACAAGACTATTCCAGGTGTTATAAACCATATCGACTATTTGGTCTTCATTCTGAGAGTAATGGCAAGCCAATGAAGAATTGTAAGTGGGGAGTTATAAGGGGGAGGGTAGGAGAGAGCATCTGAATAGATATGGAGTTGGACTAGAAGGGGGCAAGTGAATTTGAGTAGACCAGAAAGAAAACATATGGTAGGCCAGCAGAGAGATGATGGTTGCTTGGAGTTGGTAATAAAGATAAAGAAAAAGGAATGGATTTCAGAGCTTGTTTAGGAGATAAATTAGCGTAATTTGGTGATAGATTAGATGTGGCAAGGAGATTGTTGAAGGAAAGGTAAGTTTCAAGGATGAATTCAGGTTCTTGGTTTATGTAATTTGATAGATGTTAGTTCCATTTACTGTGACAGGAAACAGTCATGGTTTGGAAGGGAAGATCATGATTTTGGTTTTCAACATAGTGAATTTGTGATACACTTGAGACTGGCTGGAGACTGTGAAATCAGCTGTTGGGTATATACATGTGTAGCTCAAGAAAAGTTTTCAGCTACAGAGATGAATTTGTGTGTCCTCTAAGTTTAGGTGGTGACTAAGGATAGGAGTATAAATGGGATTACTTAGGGAAAGATAAAAATGAGAAGAACAAAAGGCTAGCGACTGATCAATGAGCAAAGACAACATCTAATGGCCAAGTAGGAGAGAATGTACTTCTTTAGGAAACAGAGCAATGACAGAAAGCAGGATAGTAGTATATCTGGAGACCAAGGAAAATGGAATTACAAGAAAGGAGTGGCCCAATAATGTTGAATGCTCTTACAACATCATCTGAAATACTTTGTGCTGAGTCAGAGAATGAAGATAAAAGAATTTCTGACTGCCTATCCCCCTACCCCCAAAATTGAGGTAGACATATAAATTCTTCTTTTCTTACTACTTAAAAAACTGGGGGGTGGGCGACAGAGAGAGACATAGAGAGAGAGAGACATAGAGAGAGAGAGAACCTAGTCTACTTCTGAATAATTGTTACCTAAGGAGAACTTAATAAGAGCTATTATATTTACTTCCTCCATCACCATTCCCAATTTTGTCACCACTGGATTTTCCCACAGAGATAGCACTTAGATTAGTAATACAATATTGAATATATTTATCCAAGTATCACTTATGCTATCTAAAAGAGTTATTGATTATATTTGCAAAACTCACTGAAAACATGCTGTTGTTAATTTCTAAAAAGCACAACCATTTCAAGATGAGAACTTTGAGGCAAAGGAAACTTTTAGAAGGCTTTGTAAGTTTGCTTTAGTTGGAAAGCCAGTGTATATCCTCAAAGTAAATCCTCAAATCAGTGTATATCCTCAAAGAGTAAAACTCTTTCCAAACATTTTTTTAAAAATGTATCTTTGACTCATTAAAATTGGCAGAAGTGTCTTGTAATTTAAGAAAAAAACTTGAAATATATGCATACATTTGGAATTAAAGTGAATTGAGCAAGAGAAAGAAGAGACCATGAGAATCTCAGAGAAAGACGGTCTAAAAAAGGGAAACTCTGGAAAGTGGATTACTAGATGGGATGCTGTTGCAATAGTCCAGACAGGAAGCATTTTACCATTCTCCTCATCTGGAGTAGGAGAGAGTAAGTGGGAAAAATGATAGTTTCTGGAATTAGGTAGAAAAATTGAAATGATGCTGTGACTGAGTGGGAAAGGAAGCCTAGATTTGAGCTACCGCAAACGTTTATTTAGCACTATTTCACATGCAGAGTTTTCTCCATTTTGTGGAAGAGGAAACTGAGAGATCCAATAGTCCACCCCAAAACACTTCAGTAAGTTTTAGCCCTGGAATATCTAAGATTTCAAATATGGAGCTTTTTTTCTAATCTAAAACCATAACAAATGCCCAAGAAGAGAGCTAAAACAAGTAATAAAAATCGTGAGAACTACATTGCCATAAAACAAAGTTGATGAACAGAATGGACTAGAACCTTATTTCAGGTGGAAAAGAAGGAACTTCTAACCATGTCCTTCCTGCAGGGGCCTAGAGAATCACCACTGATCTTTGATGGCCCAGGAGGAGAGTAGAGGAAGTCCATCCCGTGTAAGTGCTGTGGTCCTGGGTGACCACACTGAAGACATATGCTTTTACACTGAATCAGTGTGGGTCATCATGTTGATACTTGCTCGCTCCTGGTTCCCCAATAAGCTGCCACACTGAACTCATGAACTGGGGACTGTAGAATGAATCATGCCCAATCCCTCAAATTTCTTATCAAAAGATTTCAGGTGGGAAAAAAAAAGACCCTAAAACTTATCATTTGCTCTTTTTTTTTTTTTTTTAAGCTGAGGAATCAAGGCTGTTAGAAGGATGGACATCTTGCAAAGAAATGGAAAGTGAGGCCCTTAAAGACATTGTTTATACACCCCAAAGAAATCAGCTCTTATTTCAGTCGGGATCACAGAAGACTTGGATATATTTTATATTTTCTTTTCAGAAGTGTAAAAAAATACTTAAAAGTGCATATATAGACTGAACATAGATTTATTGCCAATGACTTTTGTAAGGCGGGTGGATTGAGGCCGCTAATGTAAGTTTATGAGTACAGCTGGTCCATTTAACGGCAGGTTTATAGGCACACCTCAAGAACTGCCCCGTGTCTGTGGAAGGTATGGTATCAAACAAACTCTGTTGGACATATGGGCCCATCTACGGGCAATGGACTATAAACCAACCCATAACTACTGCAGCTGTGATCATAAACCTTCTTAGAAAACAACTAGAAAAATCTGACTCAGAAATGTGTTCTGTGTTTCAAAATGCGAAGGTGGAACGTACAACGTGAGTGCTGGTGCAGGGGCTTGGGAGAAAATATCACAGGCGCGGGTTAAACCAACAAAACCGACTCCACTCACATACTGCATTGTGTTCATAAATCTCAATTGAAGGATCAATGGCAATTAATTTTCTGCTTTTAAAATTCTAAGTGCCTGAGACCACTGGTATTCCACTAAACACTGGTGTTTCTCAAATAAGTCACCAGGATGTCGGTACTTACCTACAATGTTGATCCAGTGTTTTATTACACCGGCATACCTTCAAAGATTTGTCCTCCATGTAATGAAGATGCGTTTCAAAGTTGAGACTTTTCATTGGTTAAAAGGGCATTTTGTCTTTCCTCTGACATTTTGAAATATTTATTTTCAAAAGTCTTTTATGGAAAGAACCACCAGTGGCTAGCTAAGTGCATTATAAAAACTTCTAGAAATACGATAACTGGATTTTTTTTTAATAAAATATTGGCAGATGGATGCAAGATTCTTTCTCTGTCCTGAGATCTGCCCTTGGGCCACACGAGGTAGTCAGAAAACAATTGCATTTAATTTATAAAAAATATAGCTACCATCTAAAAAGCTTTGAGGCTCTAGCCCTTTTTGTACTTTGATGGCGTCTAAAATTAGGACTTGCAGAGTAGGTTTCATTGATTGGCCCACAGAATATACAATGATTTCATATTAAGGGGGAGCACATTCATAGAAGTGTGCCCCCCCTTTACTTGTTCACTACCAACAAAATGTTACACTTCTTCCCCTTCTTCTGGATTATGTTGACCAATCTAGCTGATGATGTTGACATCTTTCTCTTCTATTACCTATCTAAAATTATTTCTAAAAATGTGTGTAAAGATCACTTATATTTTATCTACTATTATTTGAAAAAACTAATAATAGAGAATAAAAATGAGTGTGTGTAGCCTTATTCTGAGACAGACCTGATATCTATTTTTTTCATCCAGTTACTAGACTTATTGATTCTACTTATGTATGTTTTGAGTTGCACTGATAACAGTTTTTGGTTAAGTAATATAATTTGCATTAAAGAAAACTGTTACTGACTTTATTTTAATTTTATTCTTTTTAAGCCTAAAGCAGGGCTTGAACTCATGATTCTGACATCAAGACCTGGTCTGAGATCAAAAGTGGGATGCTTAACCAACTGAGCCATCCAGGTACTCCTGTTACTGACTTCACAGTATATTACAGTTAATTAGTGGGAATCATTCCCTTTGTAAAGAGGGAATATTTCTTACATTAGACCCAAATTTTTGATATTTACTTCTCCAATGAGCTCCCTTGCTGGATTTGCAGAATAGCTAATAAAAAGGCTTTTAAGTTTTCATTGATCATATCACTGAGTCAGTTGTATCACTAGTGGTTGAACAGAATAGATGAATGTGGCAAAACTTCACATTTTCTCTAGATGGCCGGTTTTTATTTGTCATGTTTTGACTTTCTTGAACCTCGGTGATTAGTAGTCAGGAAGCACGTCAATATATCTATTATCTGGATGCAACTGGATTTCTCAATGAGAGTTAATTTCAAGATGACTTTCAAAACATTGGAAGAAAGTGTAGATAACTGCCTTTTATGTGTTTCAAATGGAACACCCACTTTAAAATATTCAGAGTCCAAGCAATTACCCTATTCAAAATTGGCTCTAGTAAAATCAATCATTTGAATAAGAATTTTTAAATAGTAAATCATAGAGCCTTACACAATTTACTTTGACATATTTTATTTCATTTACTGTTCACAATAATCATTTGAAGTGCGCAGCTCCCATGTTACAAGTGAAGAAACTAAGGCTCAATAAGTTTACTGGTTTCCCATGAGTCTCACAACTGGTTAGAGATCTACTTTGCCCTTGAACACAAGTCTTAGTTTCCATGATAGAGCTACAATTGAAATTCACATGTTACCTAAGTAGAAGAGGATCACACATTAGATCATATTATTGCTGTTACATTGAAAGCTGAAAAGAGAAAGCCTTATATAGAATAGAACACAAGGCAGGTACATTTATTATAAGAGGACCACTGGAAAATTTTGTCATTTATAGCATTGGCTTGGCAGGGCAGAGTTAGGTCACACTCAGGACAGCTGAAGGAAGGGACTTAATGAGCCCACATGTGATTGGGTATGGGATGTCAAGATGATAGGGACCAAAATACAAGCATCACAATTTGACCAGAACCCATGCTATGTGGATACCTAAAGGAACTAGGGCAAATGTAGAATATAACACCAGATATCTTTCTTTTATTTTTTAAATTTTCTTATATCATTAAATATATAAAATGCTGACTCATTATAGTCCAACCTTGGGCAGAAGATGGAAGTAGAAGCCACATCAGAAGGAGCTATTTTATTCAGCCACTACATCTGTTCAAGTACAACTGGGCATTCCAAAACCCTTTTGTGCTGGTTTAATCGTGCCAGATATTCTCTGTTAGAGGTCAACAAACCATGTCATGAAACATTATCTAATTCTCTGAGAGCCTAATCCATCTTAATTTTTAGATCATTTGGTGATAATAACATTATTTATTGAATACTTTCCAAGTTTATAATTTAATCTTAGCTAAATTATTTTAAATACAATACAGTAATATAGATTGGCTCTTTTCCATTTGGATAATATCTTGAAAACATAATGTTAAATAGTCTCACATATCTATTCTTATTCCATGATAAGAATTTTGAATCTGATTCTTGGAAATAAGGAACCATAGAAAAATCTTATTTTATTCAACCTATTTTACTCTTTTTCTTTCCTTGCCTGCCTCTATTTTATCGATCAAGTTTCTTTATTCCTTTTTATCTCTCCATTATAGTTTGGAAGCCTTATAGCTTATTTCTGCTTTATTAAAGATCAATCTTAAAATTTAACACATATGGTGCTCTTAACACAATCCAAGTTTTCAGAGATTCTAACTTTTCTCCTAGCCAGGAGAGGATCATTGGAGAATTAACTCCAGTGTGTTATTTAAATATTGCCTTTCTTTTATTCTCCTTTTTCCTCTTCATTTAAGACTTACAGACATGTGTATCTTCTCATTCTATGTTCCATATTTCTTCATCTCATTCACATTTTCCAACTCTTAATCCTTACCTCTATTATCTTTGGGTCAATACATTCTTTCTCTTTTAATTTTTTTATTCCTTTCTTTTTTAAAAGAAACATATCTATCTTCCAGTTTATCAAATTTTATTTTATCAGTGTTTATTTGATCCTTTTTGAAGTCTACCAAGATTTCTTTTGTGATGTCTTTTGGTTTCTGTATAATCTCAACTCTCTCTTTTATACTTTTAATCATTTTTAAAAATACTTATTTTGTATGCTGTGTCAGACTGTTTCTATTATTCATGTTATTGGGATCTAATTCTTCTGTTTGTTATGGCTCCTGACCCTTGGATTATATCTCTGGATGTTTTATAATGTTGAATTATAAATCCTTGCTACAAAGGCTTAGGAGTTAATCATTCGCTGTTTTTTCTCATTTTATTCCTAATACTTACGGAAAAACATTTCTGCTATGTATTTAAAATAAAAGTTTTACTTTATCTCGCATTTGTAGGTGTTGGAAGTGGGAGGGTTTACAGGCTGTTGTTTTTACTTCATTTCATGTGGATGAAAGAGGCATAAACTTGCTTCTTGGAGGACCTTTAAGCAAATACATAAGACTAGAAAGGACTGCATTTCAGGTTCTTGCCTGTTTTTCTATCTGGTTCTCAGACTACTGGATTGAGAACCAGATAGAAACCATTGGATTATGGATTATGGAGATTATTATAGTCATTATTGAGTCTCCAAGACCATAAAAAAAAAAAGAATAAATTACTCCCAAAGTAAGAATTTGCTCAGGATTTAATGAAAGCCTAGTCCTCACAGTGAAAGAAATAACTAATCTGGTTATTTTTCAGGGTGATGTGAAATGTATTTCAATGCAAAAATTTCAATGCCATATGTTTGTTCATTGTAGTGATATAAATATTCCATTGGGTGGCATTTTACAATTCCAAATTAGGTCACCTTTCATATTATTGCTAAATGCTTATCCAGATTTGGGAACTGTTTTGCTTCCTTCCTTAGGTAAACCAGAATCATTCTAAATCACTTGAATTACTTCTTTGTTAGGAATAAAAAATAAGATTCATAGCTTTGTATAATTTTCTATTTTATGATTTATCAATTTTTTTTTCTGCTGTGGTATTTTTGAAATAAAACTGTGAAATTACAGTGTTGGTCCAGAAATAGAAGATTTGATTGTTTCCTGCCTCTTACATCAAAAAATATGTTTTATTTCAAGGGGAAAAAGTTTAGAAGGTTTTCTATGGTAGAAGGACTAATTTAATATACCCTTGGGCAACAGTAATAGTCATGCCAAGAAATTATGAAAATTTTATAACCTATGGTCTTTGCTCTAGTGGCCCTTCACTGAGCAGCAGAATAATGTTGGAACCACATGAAACATATGGTCTGAGAATCAGTGCGAGTGTGTGTGCAAGATGAGAATACATGTAGGTATATGTATATGAATACACATATATGAGAAACAACTAACAACACAACTATGATTTAAAATACCAGTAAAAATCACATGTTTATAAAATGGATATTCCCATGAACTCAATTTATATATAAAGTGATTGATTTTATATGTAAATGGCTACCCAGAGGAAAAATTATTCATTTTTATTATTTCATTTTTATATACTGTTCAGACAAAGTATTCAGAGTTCATTTGTACTTTTTTTTTTTTTTAAGATTTTGTTTATTTATTTGACAGACAGAGATCACAAGTAGTCAGAGAGGCAGGCAGAGAGAGAGGAGGAAGCAGGCCCCATGCAGAGCAAAGAGCCCGATGCGGGGCTCGGGGCTTGATCCCAGGACCCTGGGATCATGACCTGAGCTGAAGGCAGAGGCTTTAACCCACTGAGCTACCCAGGCGCCCCTCATTTGTACTTTAAATACAAATCAGAAGAAACTTGCCAAAAATTACATTTCAAAGGAAATATATTATTATTATTACTGTATTGGTCTTACCTATTTTTGAAAAATTGTATAAAAATTTGGTATTCCCACCAGTTCTGCTCAACTTTTGGAGAGCTGTATCAATTTAAAAATAAACAAACAGCAGCAACAACAAAACAAGAAGAGATTCAACCTGTTTTAGCAGAAAAACAAGGGACAAAAATTTGATAGCAATCTTTTGATTTTTAAACAAGGAATTGAATAAGAATGTTTTTTTTCAAGTCTGAACAGTCTGGCCTTAAATATCCAGAAAGAGTCCATTTTTCTGAGCCGTAGGCTTGATAAAGGTTCGTAGGATTGGGAGATGATGAAAGATCCAACCAATGGAATGTGGTTGGAATGAAGTCTCCCACTTCCAGGTCTAGTACATAAAAACATTCTACTTGGTCCTCCACAGTCTTTCTTCTTTGGTCTATTGGCAAGATGTAAAAGGCCAGCCAAGGACTCATGAAAAGGAAAGATCCAGAGTACATGAAGAGCCACACAGAAAGCTTTCCCCCTTACCAGTGTATTTACTGTGGACTTAACACAAATGAGAAAGAGTTTGATGGATTTAAGCTGCTGAGATTTGAGAGTTTGTTATATTAGCTAGAACAAATATAACAAATAAAACTGTTTTTATATAACAAATAAAAATAAGTTAAAATAAGTATCCCAAATCTACATCTCCAGTAATTTGGAAGTTATTCGAAAAGAGCAAATTACACGTTTCAGATACAAAATAGTTTATTTTAATAACTTTTGAAGTTTATGTTAATAACTGAGTGAAATATATACACTGAAAATCTTTGGCCTTGAGGAATAATGGGTTTTCCTTCCTTCCTTCCTTCCTTTCTTCCTTCCTTTCAATAATGGGCTTCTTAGAATAACACTTTAAGGTAGAAAATCTAAGCAAATTAATTAGGATATAGTAGGTACTCAATAACGATTTGTTGAATAAACTCTCCAGTAACTGAAATAGACTCTGCTAAGGGTTATCAGTCAGGGAATGATACTGAATGTTGCATCAGATATCTATTACTACATGACAAATTACTCAAATCCAAGCTGCCGAAAACAACAAACATATTTATTCTCTCTCACAGTTTCTGAGCTTTTCTGGGGGTCCTCCATGAGGTCTCAGAGCAGATGATGGCCAGGTCCATAATCATCTGCACATTCAGCTGGGGCTACAGGATCTGCTTTCAAGCTCTACAGTAGCTGGCAGGCCTTGGCTCTCCCTCAAGTGCACCTTTGCTCTTCTGTAGGGCTACCATATGATAAAACAGCTGGCTTCCCCCACAGCAAGGAACAAAAGAGAGGGAGAGATGGAAATTGAAAAGTGATAGATGATAGAGAGAGAGAATCCTGACAAGGAAAGCTCAGCCTTTCACATCCTAATCTCAGAAGTGACAAACTTCCCTTCTGCCATATCCTTTCAGCCTTATAGGACAAACACTGGTACCATGTGGGAGGGCAATACACAAGGGTAAGGATACCATGAGGAGGTGGGGATTGGTGGGGCCATCTTGGAGGTTACCCACAATTTACATATTGTAACTTCCGAAATGTTTATGAATGTAGATTATTTATCATTAGTGTTACAAAAGATGTTAAATAATGATTATTTATTTATTACAAAGAAACCCATGTTTATTGTTAAATAAGGTTTTTAAGTAATATAAATATGTATAAGGACAGCAGAAGTCTCTCTGCAATGCCCTTCCTTTATTCTACCTGACTTCTTAATTTTGTTTAATCCGGAAGCATATTACCCCAAACAGAGTCTTCAACAGACAGAACATGTCAGAGAAAGACCTTTTTTTGAGGATACCCAAAACTCAGTTCTTGGTTACTGGAAACCCTAGCTGTCCAGGTTTATGTTTTAAAGTTCATTGTTTTTCTGGATCACTTAACACAGGGCTTACAAAAGGTAAGAACTCAGTAAATATTTGTTGATGTGAAGTGAATTTAATTCAAAGCAGTTACATGTATTTTCAATATATAAGAGAAAAAAATTACATAGGTCTTTTTTTTATAAGAGTTTTGAAATAAAACTGTTTTTCAATAAATCCATTAAATAATTGGAAATAAAGAAATCCAGACCCAAAGATATATAGCAAGACCCCATTTAAATGATGCTAAATTAGCTGAAACGTTGGTACTGTAGCTCCCTAAGGACTCCAAAGACTTTTGGCCTGAATACAAAGCTCACAAAATACTATCAGCTGGGGACCGAGGGCATGTTTTCCAAAGGGCTGCCTGGTTCCCTATTCGTGTAAAACTTTGTTTATCCAAAAGCTTCATATGTACATTGCCCCACTCAATCCACTTTCCTAGCATCTAATGACAGAGTAATCGACCTAAATTTTAGTCCTAGCTAATAGTTTTTTTTTTCTAATTTATTGAGGAATAATAGACACGTATCACTGGATATGTATATGTTTAAAGCAGGATGATTTGATTTATGTATATTGTGATGTGATTACCATACTAGGTTTAGTTAACGCCCAGCATCTCATACAGATACAATTAAAAAAAAAATGTCTCCTTGAGATGAGAACTCTTAGGGTTTACTCTTTTAACCTTCCTGTTTATCATACATCAGTATTAACGATAGTTGTTATGTTGTACCTTATATCCCTTGTTCTTACTATAACTGGAAGCTTATACCTGTTGACTACCTTCCTCTAATTTCACCTCAGTTAACACAATTGAAACAATGGCCTACATGGCCTCTTTAAATATTAATAAGCTGTATTTTTACATCAACTAAACTCAGCCTAAAATACCACATTCTATATTTAGAATATCTTTATGGAATAAGCTTGAAATAAACTGTGCAATTTATGCTCAATTTCTTAGTGTAACTATTCATAACTAATAAGTGCAAACACCTTCATAACCGGTACTTATAAGTTTTTGGTCTATAATAGGGACCAGTCTATTAATTTATGTTAACATTTACCCTGAAGAAACAGAAATATAAAACAAAAGCACTTTCATATATCAGAGACATTCTGATAGAGGGATACTTGTTGCTTAGAAGTGGATCTCTTTTGGGGTGTCTGCGTGGCTCAGTCAGTTAAGCATCTGACTCTTGATTTCGGCTCAGATCATGATTTCAGTGTTGTGAGATCGAGCCCTGTGATGGGCTCCCCACTGGGTATAGAGTCTGCTTGGGATTCTCTGTCTCCCTCTCCTTCTGATCCTCACTCTCGCCTCTCTAAAAAGAGAGGGGAAAAAAAGTGGATCTCTTTTGTTTTCTGAAAAACATTCATGCTCTTTAATTAAAAGTGCATGTAACATAGATTCACCATGTAAACAACTTCAGTGTAGAATATTTTGGTAGAACCTTTGCTATAGAAATAGTCCCAGTAGTTTAAAAAAGTTCTCATATCACAGAGGTTCTTGTTACTTTATGTCACATAGTTATTGAGATCAGCATGTAATTTGTGTGTTTTTATTAACACGATCATTATTTTTCCATATGTAGCATGCAACTGTGGGTTGTCAACTCAACAGCTATTTTATTCATTATTCTTATCAATGCAACCCCTTTTCTTTTTTTCAGATATTAGGCAATACTGCACTCAGGAATATGGGTCCCTTGTCCAAATCCAAAGGATAAACTATGACTGTTCAAAGCCAATCCTCACAATTCGTTCTCCTTTGTTGGTGAATATTTTTGGGTGAACATGTGATCTATTT
The DNA here is from genome assembly GCA_003697995.1 of Taxidea taxus jeffersonii. Taxonomy (NCBI): domain Eukaryota; kingdom Metazoa; phylum Chordata; class Mammalia; order Carnivora; family Mustelidae; genus Taxidea; species Taxidea taxus. The sequence goes on along the minus strand of ML104509.1, from coordinate 35,027 downwards.
CTGACTAATGAGACATGGGGTAAAAATAGCATAGGGTTTCTGGGAAAACACTTTCTCCCTGAAAACAAGGGAGATGTGCAAGAAATAAATTCCTTTTTATTCTTGCTTTTACATTTTTTTAGATGAGAAGAAGTTATGCCTGAGGCTGCTGTAGCCAATATATCCTGAGAGGAAACAAATTTCCCTCCATTTCTCTGATCTTATTAAGCTGTTGAATTAACCAACCACAACATTATCTACATCTTGACTTTTGTTATGTGAGATTACAAAAATGTTATTTGACCTTTATTTGAGTATTTCTTTTTTTGTGCCCCTAAACATCTTACTAATGTGCCATACGTTAACACTGTATGTTTCATTCCGGGACCAGAATTTACGTAGCTAATTTATTTCTACCCCTTCTGGCGGTATTTTGTTTTTTTTTCCTAATTGTTAGTAATGGCATCGCTAATGATGTCTGATAAATCCCCTAAGAATTTTCTGTGTTCATATTTTTATAAAGTAGGTAAGATCGTCTCCATTTTGCTAATGTCCAAATAGAAGCTTACAGAGAAATCACATCAGTTACACAGCTGGCAAATAATAGAACTGAGATTGGATTTTTGATGCAAATGTTTAACTTTAAAAACTATCTCTTAGACATTGCATTACACTGTCTCCCTCTTGGGCCATGATTCCTCTACTATTCTGTCTTTGTGTTCTTAACTCATTTTCCTTGGTTATCACTTCTTTTTTTTTTCTTTAAGATTTTATTTATTTATTTAATAAACAGAGATCACAGGTTAGGCAGAGAGAGAGAGAGAGAGAGAGAAGGAAGCAGGCTCCCCAAGCAAGCAGGAAGCCCTATGTGGGGCTCGATCCCAGGATACTGAGATCACGACCTGAGCCGAAGGCAGAGGCTTAACCCACTGAGCCACCCAGTCGCCCCTAGGTTATCACTTCTTAATGTTTTCCTAAACTATATTTTCCTGTTATTAAGAAAATTTTCAAACATACAGCAAAGTTGACATAATTCTGTAGTGAACTCACCACCTAGATTCTACTGCTAACACTTCACTTGTTTGATCATATATTTATCACATCTTTTTTTTTAAAAGATTTTATTTATTTATTTTGACAGAGACAGAGAGGGAGAACACAAGCAGAGGGAGTGGCAGGCAGAGGGAGAAGCAGGCTCCCTGCTGAGCAGGGAGCAGGATGTGGGACTTGATTTCAGAACCATGGGATCATGACCTGAGCTGAAGGCAGACACTTAACCCACTGAACCATCCAGGCACCCCTGTTTGTCACATTTTACTATCACCACTATCCCTTTTTATTTTATTCTTTAACTTTTAGTACTTTTCTAACATATGCATACTCACACATTTCATTAACAATGGAATTGATGGTCCCTTGACACTGATTTTATTCTCTAAATCTGATATTTCAGGTAGTTATTGGAGTAGATGATGACTCTCCTTTAATACCATTTCCTTGTATGTTAAAATGGTGTACTACTAGCATTATCACTAATTAATTAAAATAATCACTATGATAACCAGGTCAGGTCTGAGTCTGTTTGGTTTAGTATAGAGAAGTGTCGGGCGATGTTGCGACAATAGACTAGGGTTGTCTTTCACTTCCAATTATATTTACACACTAGTAAATAGTGGTGTCATTAAATAATCTTTGAAATAGACAAATTATTCTTATAATGTTCTTGAAATATTTCTGATTCAGAATGCTCACACATGTCTTTTCTAATTTTAAAAGTTTGAAGGGGTTGCTCTCTTGATTCACCAGTGAGAGAGTCGTCTGTGTGTTTCTGTGTGAGAGGGGGTAGGTGCGCGTGAGTGAAGCCACAGTCGGCTGTCTGAGGTTCCCCTGTGCCCACTGCCATGTGTTTCTGTTTCTGAGCCCCTGACCAGACTTACTTATGCCAACAGAATAATTCAGCAAAGTTCTTTAATTCAGTTCTAATAGTCCAACTGGGAAATATAAAAGAAACCAGGTTTGCAGTTTGGGTCTCCAGCCTCTCCTTCTATTTCCATAGCTTCTAACATCTTGGTTACTCATGGCTAAAAGCCTTGGGTAGGCAAGTAGTGATATTTTTAAAACTTATTTTTATCTCTACCATTTTAGTATAGACAAAAAGGAAAGGTTCTTCGGAGGTGTGTGTTAAATATTCTATATAATAAAAATAATGAATGTATATCCCTATATCCCAACTATGTGATGCACAAGATATTTTGATCTGTCTTTTTCATTCAGTGTTTGCTATCTTTTCTCCTAAGGGAAAGCAATGCCACTGTTTAATTGTTCTGTGGTTTCTTTATTTGATATTAATGCATGTCTTGGTGTACATTTTTGTCTGCATAATAAAACTATTTTTAAAAAGGTTTTATTTACCGATTTGAGAGAGAGAGAGAGAGCAAGAGGTGAGGAGGGGCAGAGGGAGAGGGAGAAGCAGACTCCCCACTGAACAGTGAGCTTAATGGGCTTGTGGGATCATTACCTGAGCTGAAGGCAGACACTTAACCCACTGAGCCATCCAGGTGCCCCTTGGAACTGTTTTACTATTCTCTTTCCTTAGAATGCATTTGCTGGCCAATGGCTTGGTTATCACTCATTTTTATTCTTTTTAAAGAAATATTTGTTGAAGTCCTTTGTGCAAGATATGGTCTGGGAAACACATAAATTGGCCACAGAACCTGTCTTCAGACCAGCTTATATCAATAACATGAATGGCTGCTATTTTATCTTTTCTTATCTAATTTGAAACTGTATTTGTAAAATATATTTGTCAGTAGTATTTTTCTAAAGTTGTGCTTTCCTGTCCTTTTTCTCCCCCACAACTGGATATTTGATCTCTCGAAGATTTGATCTGTGTGTGGAAATGGGATTTATATATTACATGCTACTTTAAATACTGAGAGCTTAAATATTTCAAGACATGTGACCTCACCTGCAGTAAGTCCTAGGAACATAAAGTGGAAAACCCGTTTTGACAAAGTACGTTTTTAAAGCAGCATCACTATGGTTCTTCAAAGCCTCCCTAAGAAGTGGGTTCTGAGGTACATTTTCAAGGCTTAGTAAGAATGCTAACCCTGCTAAGTGAGAAAACTATACTGTGGATGCCATAGCATTATTTGGATTTCCTTTACTCCAAAAGGCGATGCTGACTTTTGTCACGGAAAGAGCATTATCTGTAATTGGTCAGAGGTAGTTTGACAATCACTTCCCTGATTTCCTTGAGTCACGGCCCTGAGCAGTTGCGTTTATCTGGGAGAAGGGCATCTTCTCCAGGTCTATCCAGTCCTGGTGCCTTCTCCTAGTTCAGATCTTTGTTCAAAGGTCTCTTTTTCAGTCAGGAGTCTTCTTGCTCCCTGTAGTGGTCCTCACTGTGCCCCCTCTGTCCCCTCCCCACCAGCAAGTCACCATCTCCCTGACAAATGCCTGAGGGAAATGGGCAGAGTGATCCGAGTAACAGGAAGGGGACTCACCAGGCTTAAGGTTTATCCTTTGTCTCCTGTCTGCCCCCTCGAACGAACGAACGAATGAACGTCACTTCCAGGGAAGCAGAGACCTTTCTTTTCTCATTCACTATAGTGTCCCTCGTATCCATCAACAACACTGCATGACACCGGGAAATCAGGCTATGATTACTGTTGCTATTTTTAACTTCTTGCTGAGGAACACACTCTGCTTTTCTGCTTTGCAGAACAGTACAGTACATGGGCTTCTCGTATTTTCTCATAGGGTGGACTCGGAGCCATGTGGTAACATAGACTGCCTTCGGGTTTTGACAATTGTTTTGTTGGGTTTAGTTGATTAACTATTTCACTGGGATGGAGCCAATGAGTAGAATAGAACCAGCAGGTGTTTATTAATATTACAACCTTACTTCCTCTTGCTGTTCAGGACTGCCAATTTCTAAACAGGGAGATACCTGAGCCTTTTGTGT
>ML104509.1:0-30681 GCA_003697995.1 Taxidea taxus jeffersonii | reverse complement strand
CCACATGACAGTCTTTTATTTTTTTTTTCCACAGGTGTTAAGACAAAACAGGGATAAGCAGATTTTGTAATCTTGTGTGTTCTGAGCCAAGCAGAAGCTGTGCGACCTGTTTTCATGGCACAGCTCCATGTGGCTGGCTAGGAATTAAATAGAACATCACTAGGGGAAAACATATATCCATTTGTTTAATTGGACCCGTGACCAAAGATCTGTTTAAAATGGGTGGCAGAGTGATAGAAAATATTTTTGAAATAGTCTAGATCTTCACCTTTGCGTTACAAAGGGCTGGTTTTTGGGATTTAAAATAATTACATCCTTCATGGTATTCAACATTAATTTGTTAATGGAACCAGACTTTAGGTATAAAAAAACCTATTGTCAAACAATAGGCCTTCAGGGGGTCTATCTGCATTTCTTTGAGAAATTTGTCTTTTAGACAACTCATTTTGTAAATCAATACTATCAACAATTGACATAAAATTCACAAGGTTAGGTTTGCTTTAGTTTCATTGCCTTGTTTCTTTTAGACTGAGAGATACACTGATACACACACCTAATTTTTCAATGCCAAAGTTAAATTCTAAATTTACTTTTCTAATTCCAGGGGTACTTCTTACAAAACTTTAAAGCTTGATGCAGCATTTGATATAACATAGGATCAGAAATACTAATTTGTAGAACCCTTGTTATTTTTTAGATATTATACCAGGTGCTATCATTTATATACATATATATGTATATATATATTAACCATAATCTAGTACAACACATACTAAATCAGTAAGTTGAATCTCAGAGAGGTGTAGTAATTTGCTCAGTAACACAGCTTATAAATGGCAGCACCAGGTTATAAACATTTTGTATGACTCCCAGATTTCTCCCATTTTCATTACATAAGGGTACTTCTCAGAAAACAATAATCCTCAAAATTCCTATCAGCAAACCCTTTGAATATACTTGTTAAAACAAAAGCCCCTGAACCAAATTTATGTAATAATGTGAGGCTCAAAATGGAATTCCAAATAGTGTTTAAGAGAATGGTTTATAGATTCAAAGTAAGAAATTTTAACAACTACAGGCAAGGCTGACACAACTTGATGTCTAATGATGATGGTTATATTACTAGCAATTTTATAAAATTTTCTTTGAAGATGCATCAAATTACGATTTTAAAATGGAGCTCAAGCTTTGGTCCATTTTCTTGAATCTAAAGAAATCTGGATGCTCAAAAGGAAGCTCTGGCCTGGAGAACCTATAAAGGAAAGAATAGAGTCAGTGCTCCCTTTCTCCCACCATCCATCATGTTCCAGTGTCTGGGGAGTCAGGAATCTGGGACAGATTATATCAACCAATAGTAGCTAGCCAAGCAGCATGCAGTTTGCTCACTTCCGTATATTAGTCTCTTGGACAACCATTCTTTTCCTTCGTTATTCTTACAAGTTAAAACAAACCCATTTCAGTCCCTCAGTGTCTCTTCATCTTAATCTCACTATTATTCTAACCATCCCCCACATCCCCACCACCACTACTACACACACACACACACACACACACACACACACACACTGGAACAAAATTGAGTTTCTATCCTTTACAGTCACTACTTACCATATGGGAAGTTCATATTTATTTGAATTACAAAGCAGCAAGTTTATTCTGCTAATTAAGGATAGGCAGTGTGAAAACCTAGATTGCTTGCTTGCAAAGAAAGAATTTTGATAGCTAAGAAATGAAACTGGCTGCCTGATTTCACTGGGAGTGAATAATGCTTTCAGGAATTTCTTCTGAAGTTATTCATTTATGCCTAGCCAGGTTTAGCCATGATAACTTCAGTTTTGAAATGATGTAAATGCCATACACAAATAATTTATAAATCCAGAAAAAAAATCTTTGGGAAATTACGACTCCGTGACTAGAGTTGAAACAATGCCAACCCCAGAGTTTTGTAAATTGGGCTCTAAGTGTGAAATCCTTCCAGCTGTTAAATGCATCCCATCCCATATCAAATTATATTCACAGTTTTTTCAGAATATTTCTTTCTGTTTAAAGATGTATGTATGTGTGTGTATATGTATATACATACACATAAATAGAAGCTGAGATGTAAACATCCTTTTTTGTTATTCTTTTTTTTTTTTAAAGATTTTATTTATTTGACACAGAGAGAGAGATCACAAGTAGGCAGAGAGGCAGGCAGAGAGAGGGGGAAGCAGGCTCCCCACAGAGCAGAGAGCCTGATGCAGGCTCAATCCCAGGACCATGAGATCATCACCTGAGCTGAAGTTAGAGGCTTAACCCACTGAGCCACCCAGGCACCCCTGTAAACATCCTTTTAAAGTCTCAGAAAATTATGAGAAAAAGCATATAAGTAAATAAAGTGTACAGGTCATGTTTTTGGATAGTTTGTAAATTCCTCCCCCCCCCATGGCTTTCTTAGTTTTCAGAAAAGTTCAAAAACAAAATAACCTATCACCTATAACCTGCCCACTTCATTATTTTAAAAGTTCCAAGTAAGGAAGTGTGGATTGCACTCTTTCTTTAGTGGCTGTGATTGGGAGCCACTAAAGACTTCTCTTTCAGAGAAAGATAATTTTCCCTGTTGATACAACAGCTGTATGGTGCCTAGAGCTCCTGGGGGGAAGTGGTACTCTCTCCCTTTGCCCTTGGGCTCCAGCTAAAGTAGTCTGAATAGAAAGCAGTCGCATATTCTCACTTATAGGGTATAACTGATTGTCAGTCCAAATTTTCAAACTATCTTTTGTCTTGAAGGATGCAAACTTTAATATGGGTTGATGAGAAGGGTAAGATTCTACAAACGTTGAAATCTTTGATTTCCTGATAATCATTTTCTATCCATTCACACTTCCATGGTGGAATACCCCAGAGGGAAGTATACATTATCCCAGAAGAATGTATGGTAATTTTTTCCACTTTACCAGATGCAAGGGGAGAAAGTCTGGTGAATGGAAACTTTCCTAGTCACCTGCCTTGTGGATGTTTCCTCATCCGTTTTGTAGCAGTCTGTCAGACTCGACGAACTGAAGACATACAGGTCCTTAAAAGCATTAACTAAATCCTTCTGTTTTATACTTATTTTCATCTGATTTACAACTATTGTGAATATACAAACATTAACATAAAAATTATGATGAAAGACTAAGCTATTAAAAAACATTGATTGGCTTATCAAATCTTGATTTATTTCTTTTTATAGTTTGCATCTTAGCTCTGTGTTATCCGTGAAATCCTCCTTTTTGCTTCTTGTATCACTTTAATGGCCATTAAGAAATAGTGTCACTGGGGTCAGGGGAAGTGCCAAGACTAGTTCTTTGCTCCTTTGTGGACAATATGGTGCTCTGGCTATAGAAGTAAAGTGTGTTCCTGTGCTCCTAATATTCATTTATTATAGACACAAATAATTATCCCTGGTCTTGCACCATTAATAGTGCAGCATGTCACTTTCTATTCTCTTTTTCCATGCATTTTTAAAACAGCAATTTTGAAATATGTAACACATGTGAGTGATAGTCTCATAAACATGGAGATTTCAAATAATGAGCCCAGTGAAGTATTGTCATTATGTAAGTGTCAATTTTGAGTTCTTCCCTTTCATCTTGCTAGTACGTATGACTCAGAATTCAGGGATGATCAAACACTCTTTCATTCGTGCACTGAGATAATTCAGTTTATAAGATAGCTCATCATATTATAATAATAGATCTATAATAAACAATGATTTAAAAAAAAAACTATACAGAGTTGCCTGGGTGCTGGAGCCAGTTAACCCTCTGACTCTTGGTTTTGGCTCAGGATGTGATCTCAGGTTGTGAGATTGAGCTCAATTCAGCTCTGTGCTAGTGCAGAGTCTGCTTAAGACTGTTTCTGCCCTTAACCCCTGTGTATGCATGTGCACTATAAAATAAAGAAATGTTTAAAATAGACAAACAAACAAATAAATAAAATTAAAAACTATAGAGAGGCTTCCACTAAAGATATTGCCTTATATGTATTTTTTTGACATCAGATCATCAAATTTTATACAAACAAAGAAAACCAAAATCACAGCTGATTGTCCAAATTAGATTAATTTGCATGTGATAATAGCATTCATTTCCTTCATTCATCATTGATTTGTTTAACAAATATTGCCTGAATGTTTACTCTGTGCCATGAACTCTCTAGAAGCTTAGAATAGATCAGTAAATAAATTCCTTTACCTTTGTCCTTGGGGAACTTTCTTTGTAGTGAATTCCTCATTTTTATAGCCTAACCTCTTTATATTTTTTAAGATTTATTTATTTATTTTGAGAGGGAGAAAAAGAGAGAATGCATGTGAGCAGGGGGAAAGACAGAGGGAGAGGAAGAGACTCTGAAGCAGATGTTCCACTGATCACGGAGCACCACGTAGGGCTCGATCTCACAACCCTGAGATCATGACCTAAACTGAAACCAGGAGTCAGATGCTTATCCAACTGAGCCACCCAAGTGCTCCCATGCTACTTTTTTTAAATTTTTTTTTTTTTTTTTTTTAATCAGAGAGAGCACACAGGCGGAGTGGCAGGCAGAGGCAGAAGGAGAAGCAGGCTCCTCGCCCGTGCAGGGAGCCCAATGTGGGACTGGATCCCAGGATATGGGATCATGACCCAAGCCGAAGGCAGCGGCTTAACCCACTGAGCCACCCAGACGTCCTGCCCATTCTACTTTAAATAATAGAAATTTTCAGAAGCTTTTTGGTAACTCCGAGTCCAAGAGGCTCTAGGCGCAAAAGATCTAATCCAAAAAGCACTGTTTACACCAATGTAATATAGTAAGCTAAAAATTCTGCCCAGATAGCTGCCTACTTCTATTCTACTTTAAAAATTCATTTCAAAGAGATAATTTTACATCAGTGTGGGCACCAAAGACTGAGATTGGGATAATGAATTTTGAATAATACTGCTGAGGCATTTCAGAGACTAGAAACTATAAAGGCCACTAACTTAGTACATTTTCTGGTTTGTCTTGTGCATGATTGCCGAACCCTGATCTCTGACACGTCCCTGGGGAAGAAAGATATTTCAGGGGCTACTGAACTCTGTTCTCAACTGGAAGGTGATTTGTAGATGAGCCATCCACTGGAAACATCATATAATGAATTTCTTCCCCAAAAGAATGCCCCTTTCCAGACATGCCAAAATGTGGGTGCACACAATCCAGATCCAGTGGATTGACTTATCCCTACCTTCTGTGGTCAGCAGAGTGACCTCCAAAGATGCCTGTACCCTAGTGCCTGGAGCCTGTGACTGTTAAGTGAAATAGCAAAAAGGATTTGAGTAGACTGTGTCCTCATTATCCAGGTGGGCCCAATCTAATTTTATGAGTCCTCAAAAGCAGAGAAGATTTTCTAGCTGAAGATAGGGCAGATATGGCAGAAGAGAAGATCAAAGAGGTTTGAAGGGTGAAAAGAACTCCTGAGACTGCTGGCTTTGAAAATGAAGGAGGCCATGAACATGGGAAGCCTCTAGAAGCCGAGAATGACCCCCAACAGTCAGCAAAAGACTGCATGCTACTAAATTCTGCTAACAGCCCTAATGAGTCTGGAAAAGTCTTCACAAGAGCCTTCAGATAAGAGCCAGGCAAGAAGATTCCTTGATTTTGACCTTTTAAGACCCAGAGCAGAGCAATCAGTCAAGCCTACTCAAACTCTTGATTCCCTAACCAAACTGTAACATAGTTAAGTCTATGTTGTTTTAAGCCACTGAATTTGTTGTAATTTGTTATGAGAGCAATAGAAAACAAATATACCCTTCAGTGTAATATAATCAGTCAACACTAGGTCTTCAGTCATGTTTTTGTTAGAAATAAATACATAAATTATCATATCCTGGGGTTGTGTATTAATGTTTACATTTGGCCAATAAGTAATCTTTCTGATAATTTGGCACTTACTCATGCTCTCCTGCATTTCCTAAGTGCTTTATTCAACATTCTTTATCTATTAAATCCTTACCCTGGGACAGAAATAGTAAATGCTTAAAAATGGGTGGCTCAGTTGGTTAAGCGGCTGCCTTCGGCTCAGGTCATGATCCCAGTGTCCTGGGATCTAGTCCCACATCGGGCTCCTTGCTCAGCAGGGAGCCTCCTCCTCCCTCTGCCTCTGCCTGTCTCTCTGTCTGCCTGTGCTCGCTCTCTCCCTCTCTCTAACTAATAAATTAAAAAAAAAAAAATGTTGCTGCTTAGTGGTTCTTTGGTGCCTGACTTCTCTCGTTTGTGGCATGGGAGCCTACTTACACTGCTGAGGGTACATGGGGCCCTCCATGCTGTCACCAAAGGCCTGGCCAACAAGGACCCAAATGAGCTCTCTGAAAGACTGTATACATACAGCCTGGGAGGGAATTTTACATTTACTGAACAGCCCTAGTGTATTGAGTTCCTTTTTCCTTGCCTAAGGCATCCTTCAGTGGGTGACAAGTATAGTATAACCAGAAAATCTAGCCATCAAGAATGTTGACTTGATTAACAACTCAGAGAAGGTCAGGTGAACCAGAGGAGAGCTTCATACCTTTATCTTCAGCACTATTGTAAATCCAGTACAATGATGCATGCCATTTCATTTGTGTGATTTCACAATGCAGTCGAAATCAGCTTTTTGGAAGACCGCTAAATGTTGTGCCAAAGACATGCTTGTGCTTAACTCTCTGGACTTCATGCTCATTCCATAGCTACACGATTCTAAAAATCTGATTTCAAAACAATTACCTTGGCTTCCAGGGAATAATTACTTTAATGATCTTTTAAATATTTTCCCCTTAAGATTTGACCTCGTTGTAAATTCTTTATTGCTTATTTATATGGTGATAGGGGATTAGGCAGACACTGTTCTTAAGTCTTTATTGAGCTAAAGGAAAGTGGCCTATAGATGGCCTAAAAATCTTGGGGAAATTTTAAAGGGGAAATGAAAATTCAATATTTCTCGAACCTGCAAACACAACAAAAGTGAATGATAAAAACAGATGTACTATGTCAAATTAACAGTGGAGGGAACCAGAAAATGTCAATTTTTGCATTGAGACTTACAGTTGGAAGCTTTTGTTGTTTAGTGAGTATATATATTTCAAAGTAATTTTACTGATATGTATAAATTAATTAACTAATAAATTAATAAACTAATAAAATTAAAAGAAAAGAAATGGTGGAACTCTTTTGTAAAAAGAAACTGGCCCACTTAAATGCTAGAGATGGAAATCATAAGGACAGAGTTTAAGCCAAAAAAAAAAAGGATTGTTTCTTATTTTTAATACACAAAAATGCATAACAGTTATATTTTAAGATGTAATAAACCAGATAAATGATGAATAGTCTTTGCAGTAGCAATCAGTCTTCTAAGTTATATAAAATTTAACCACAATGAATACATAGGCTTTTACGGAAAAAATTTAAAACCTACTAAACTACTTAGAACACCTGAATAAATAAATGGTATGATATGTTTGTGAATGGGAAAGCTTAACATTTTAAAAATGTATATTCTCCCCAAATTATTCCAAAAGTTCAGTACAATTCCAATATAAATTCCACTAGGTTATTTTAAGAAATTGACAAACAATTCTAAAATTAGTTTGAAAAAAATATGGATTTGAGATTGCTAAATCAGTCTTGAAAAGAAGATTCACTCTTGAATCCACATGTGGATTGTAGTTTGCAGTAAAAGGATGCACCTCCCCGAAGTCTGATCAATTGACCCAGCCGCCAGCTGATTCACTCTGAAATCCATTGCTGTGTTTGAGCTCAAGGACACACTTGTTCTCTATCAAGTATTGAGCATGGCAGATACTATGGATTAAATATGTCCCCCAAAACTCATAGGTTGAAACCTAATCCCAGATGTGAAGGTATTTGGAGGAGGGACTTTTGAGAGGTGGTTAGATTGTGAAGCTGGAGCCCTCATGAATGAGATCAGTGTAAAAGAAGAGACCCTTTCTTCCTTTTCTGGTTTCTGCCATGTGAGGATACAAGAGAAGATGGCCATCTTCAAACCAGGAAGCAGCCTCTTACCAGACACCTGATATGCTGGTATCATGCTCTTGGACTTTGCAGCCTCCAGAACTGTGAAAATAAATACTTGCTGTTTAAGCCACCCAGCCTACGTTATATTTGTCATAACAACCTGAACTGAGTAAGACATGAGGGATACTGGAGCAAGCTCATTACTGGGAGACACAGAACACTTCTGATGGCCAACTTTGGTTCTAGGACTCTTGAACAGCCTTGCCAAACTCTCCTTAGAACTACATGGCAGCTTAAGATCTTTCTTCTTCACCTCTCTACTACACTTGAGGTGTAGTCTCCTACACCTTTGTAGGTGGGTTTTGGTGGGTCTCCTGGCCCCTCATTTTGATACCTGCTTCTTATGGACCCAGACTTAACATATATTATATACTTATTATTATTAAAAACAACAACAACAACAAGAGTGACACTAGCACAGAAACAAACAGAACAATGAAGCAGAATAACTTGCTCAGAAATTAGTCTGTGTTTAATTATAGTTGATACATGGTTAAAAGTGGTACCACAAATTTGTGAGGTAAGAATAGTTTGCTAATTGAATGTTTTTGAGGATAGTTCATTACAGAGAGAAAAATAAAATTGTGTGTCTTCACAATGTGCACAAAAATAAATTCCAAACTGAATAAAAAAATAAATGTGAAAGAAAAAAAATTGTGATACTGCGGTGCAGAAGACTTTACCAAATAAAGACCTCAAAGTCATAAGAAAAAAAAATCAGTATATCCTAATTAAGAATAAAACAGATGACAGGTTTAAAGAAGATAATTATAATAACTAGAAGAACTGAAAAATATCTGATGCATAAAAAATTTCTGCACACTAGATAAAAAGGAAAGAAAGAAGAAGGTAATGGAGGGGGGAGAAGAGAGAGAGGGAGGAAAATAGGCAAAGTAAATAAATTGGCATGTCACAAAAAGGGAAACTCAAATGGTTAATGAGATAAGATTTTACACCCATCAGATTAAATAAAATAGAAATATCACGTAATACTCTTTTGGTAAGATTAGGGGAAAGTAGGAATGCACATGCACTGCAGGTTGGAATGTAAACAAGCTTCTGGAGAACAAACCAATAGCACTCAGTAAAACTAAGTACATTCCCTGGGATCCATCAATATCACTCTTAAGCATTTCTCTAGCACATCCATATGCAGGCATGTTTGAAGATGTCTGTCACAGGGCTGTGGGTGGGAAAAGAAGGCTGGAAGCTACCTGGAGGTCCAAAAATTAGGGAAATAGATAAGTGGTATATTCAGCAACAGTGAGAAACACCAAATTAATAGTACCACTGTGGCTAGATCTCTTAAATCACAAACATGATAGAAGAAAATTAGAAATAGAATAAGAATTATTATACAACATCACTTATATAAAGTAAGGGCACACACAGACAATAGCTCAATAACAGTATACTATATAAGGGTTGTTACACAACACAGCCAACGACATATAGGAAAACATTAAAGAGGGTGCCAGTGGAGGGTAGGGGAATAATGGTAGGGATCTGAATAAGGAGAGAAAAATAAAACAAGAAGGAAACTTGTGTAGACCAGTGATGATGGATGCCATGTACTGGGGAGTAGGAATAACTGATTTCCCAGTGCTTGATGTCCAAAGCAGAGTTGGGGGTAGGAGAAGTGTGAACAGATTTCCAACAAGCATGTTTTATTCTAGTTAAATCACTCTGAGCCCTTGTCTTCTATCTTCTGCTTTGTGCTTCCAGCCACTTTAGCCTGCAAATTCTAGGAATTCAACAGAACCAAAACTCTAATGTTAGAGTGCCCTGGATGGATTCCCTTTTGTTCACAACAAATTATGACAAATTCAGCAACTGAAAGCAATACACATTCATTATCACACAGTTTCCACTGGTCAAGAGTCTGGCCATGCGTTTAGCTAGGCCCTTTACCCAGGGTCTCTACGGGCTAATCTGAAACCATCAGTCATGGCTCCAATGTTGTCTAAGGCTCAGGGCTCTCTCCAAATCATGGTTGGTGATGGAATTCAGTGTCTTGTGGCAAGAGCTGAAGACTTCAGCTCCTAGAGACCATCTGCCATTTCCTGTCATGTGACTCCTCTGCACATCATGGTAGTTTACTCCTTTAAGGCCAATAGGAAGTCTCTACTGCTGCTTTGAGTCTCTTTCAAAGGGCTCATCTGCTGAAGTCAGGCTTACGTAAGGTAATCTCTCTTTTGATGAACTCAAAGCCAACTGATTAAGTGCCTTAATTTACCTGCAAAATTCCTTCACTTTGCAATCTAACATAACCTAATCACAGGAATTAAATCCCTTTGAGATGGGAAGGCAAATACTCATCCATGCATTTGACAAGCACTAATGGCCCATTCACTATGTGCTAGGAACTAACAAAATACTTGAGGATGAGGAAGAAAAAAGATTAACAAACTTCAGTAGTTGGCCATAAGGAGCTCTTATTCTAGTGATGAAGAGAGATGTGTACTCATTTAATTAAAATGAAGTAAAATAAAATGAAGTGGAAAATAGTGGTTAGAGTTTAGATTCTAGCACCAAATTTTTTGAGTTCAAATCCTGACTCTTTCTTAATAACTGTGTGACTTCCTAAAAGGGCTTGCATTTGCTATGAAACAAAGTTAGGAAAAGAAGGGAGAAGGAGAGAAGGGAGAGGGGAAATGGGGGAAACTTACATCATATTTGTAAAGATTAAATGAGTTAATAGAAGTAAAAAGATTAGAATAGCACTTGATACAACTCTAATAACAGAGGTAACTATAAGGTCTTTTGGGAGCACAGAGGAACAGACAATGGTAACATTTTGTGGATTAAAAAAAAATGAGGCTCAGTAAATTGAGTGACTTCTCTGTATTCACAAAAGTAGTGAGTTAATAGAACCAGGAACAGAACTGAGTTAACCATGACACACAATAGTTGAAGGCATGATAGTCAGTAAACAAGATAATACTAGGGTTGAAATCTGGCCAAACAATTTGAGAATGGACAGAGTTATTTTTTATTATATTGCTGCAATGACCTCTGTGCAACTCCTTCACTATGCGGCCATTTATTTCTTAGTGTTGGAATAATTACTATGACAACGACGACGACAATGATGATGATTAAAATTTGTCAAACCAAGAACAATATTCAAAAATTATAGTCTCATTTACTTCTTAAAACAACTCAGAAGTTACTTTCATTACAAGAGCTCCCAAATTCTTTTCAGAGAACTAGGTGGATAATCTTAACAGTTCAATAAATATTTTTAAATGATCTGTGTGTGCTATCTAAATTTTGCTCCACTGTGTAAAATCTTGCTCAACCAAACAAAAACAGAGCCAAATAGCTTGCCCATGTATCATTACTCTATATTTGATCATGAACGACTACTTTGTACCAGGTATTACGGATATAAAAAGAGTAAGACAAATTTATAGCATCTCCCGGGAAGGAAAAATTCCAACTATTCACCCAACTCGGGCATCAGCTGCAGTAATAATGGGATTCTAGAGAGATTGCTGGCTGCTTTGAACAGCAGGATACCCTGCAACTGCTTAACTGTCCTCACCTGTGTCTGCCATGGCCCGCACTGAAATGAAAAGTTATTACTTGGTATTTTCCGGGATTAGTTTGAGCATCTGTTTATCCTGAATAGTAGATAGAAAAGAATTGTTACGAGTTAGTGAAGTTTGATCAGCTTAATAAAATCAGCAGGGCAATTCAATTCTACCCACCAGGCCAACTTTTAAATTCATACCCAAATTAATAATAGAAATGTACAGTTAAAAGATGCTTTGATCTTAAGGATTCCAAAGGCTTTGCTGATTTAGGCGGTTGACGTTCAAGAACGGAGTTTACACACAGTTGTTTGAAGTAGCCGTACAATGTGGTGGTGTCTTCCAGTGAAAGCAGAGTTAGGGTCCTAAAAATTCCACTGTGTCATGAGGAAAATAGGATAAGGGAAAATAAAAACAAGACTCTGTGAGCAGTTTTATATTCTTGTAATAAACTAATGATGATAGTCATTTGCCGAATGAAGAGATTATCATTGAAATCTAACACATCTTAAGTTTTATAAACAATTGGTAGGTTATGCTAATTTCCATTTGTCATAATTTACTTACCATGACCCTTCATCCTGAATGAAATATAAGGAGACTTGTATTATTTTAATATGTATTTTATTTTATTATGATCTTTTTAACCTAATAGTCCACCCAAATGTCTAGTTAAGGTGTTCATATTATTTGTCATATGAATGGACACATTTTGAGAATGAAATGAGGAAGTTTTAATTATTACACTGGGTAACCGATAATTAGGACTGTCCTAGGTGAACCAGAGCATATGTCCACCCTCTGATTAGCTTTTTTGAATTTTAACAATGTTGATTCCTGCATGCTGGGCTACACTTCCCATATCTCTCCTCCCCTCCTCTTAAGTTTTCTCTTTCAGCACTTTTCCTATGGACTTCTGTCCCCTTCCTCATGTAACCAGTAACTATTTAAGCTTGTTTCACATACCAGATATCTTTCTGGTAAATGGAGATACAGACTCAGTCCTTGACCTTTAGATGCTTATATTCCAGTCTGGGAAGGAGGCAGCTTTAATTAACTAATAACATAATTAAATTTAATTACAATTTTGAAGAGCTCTACAGAGGGGAGATCATACAGTATCTGAGCACCTGTGATCTGTCCTAGCTGGGACAGGGACAGCTCTTCCTTTATAGCACCATCTTTAAAAACTAGAGAATAAGTTTGCTGTTCTCCATCTCAATCAATTGTTAAGACAATTGATTAAGACCACACTTTTATTTTCTTGCCATTATCTCCTTCTACATCCTCTTGTTGTAGTTATTATTTTAAAATTTTCAATTTTTCCTTTTTTTCAAACTATACAGTATAGTATAATTATACTGAACTCAATTTCTACCTGCTTAAGATGAAATATGCAAAATTAAGTTAATGAATACTCCAATTTCACATAAATATGCAATAGAGTACAAGAAGAGATGCCTCTGCTACTTGCAGGAAAGTTTGTCAAGAATTTTGAGAAGCTTGTCCTATTTAATACATTAATACTTGCTGCCTTTGTCAATTCCTGGTTCCCTTCAGTACTTTGCTCTTGATCTCATGCCTCTTCCTGATCCTTCCCGTATGAGTCAGAGCTTCCTATGATTCTGTTCTTAGCCCTCTTCCAACTTCTTTTGTTTGGAAAACTCTTCTTCTTCCATGACTTCAACTGCCACCTCTATTCAGAAGACTCTGAAAACTTCATGTTCCACTTTCTAGAGAGTTTCCTACAAAGAGCAACTCTGCATGTCCAACTGGGTGCCAGACAATGCCTCAGCTCAATCTACCAACTACTCCAGCTCAAGCACTGTAATCTCCCATCTCAAATTACTGCAATAAACTTCTAACTGGTTTCCATGTCTCCAGTCTACCCCCACCCCATCCGTTTTGCCCCCACAAACTTGATCTTTCTAAAAAGCATCTATTGTCTAAATTTTTCCCTGGCTCACCATTGTTCTTGAATTAAAGTCCAAGATATTAACACATACTGATACACTCCGAATAATCTGACCTCTGGTTTTCTCTCTAGACTTGCTTACTATTTCCCATCTTGCACTCCCTTCTCTAGCCCTGAAAGAACTCATGTTTTCTCTTAATTTCAAGACACTGCACATGTTTTTCCTTCTTCTGGACATCCTTTTTCCTATTTTAGCTGACTTCCACTCATGTCTTAAGGTTCAACCTCTTGGAAGCCTTCTGGAACTCCTAAGTCTGGACAAGATGTCCTTACAATGTGTTTTCGTAATAACTTTTGTGTCTGTTATCCTAGCCCCATCTTATTCTTACATTTTAAGTTACCCACATTACCACTTGGCTGTGAAGTACATTATTACATGCAACGTAAATACTATCATAGAATGGTAAAGCTGAACATGTAGGTGCTCAAAAATTATTTGTTTGATATAAGGAACTTGAAAGTGGTTCGACTTCCATAGGAGATATGTGAGTCTAAAGAAGGCACAGTATTAGCAAAGATATATAGAAGGAATGGAAAATACAAAGCAATTATAGTTATTACATCATTTTGAGTAAAACACAAGTTGTAGAGGAAAATAATGAGAGTCAAGGCTTGAGCAGCTAAGGCCTTGGTTGCCAGATATAGGCATCTGGTATTTAATCTCAACTAGACATTCATTGGATTCACCTGGGAAACTTTTATAAAAGCCACCAATACCTGGCCTCCAACTCCCAGTGATACTGATTTAATTGTAAATCAGGGGAGATATTCATGCACAACCATTTTTTAAAAAGTTTTCTAGGTGAATCAGCTACGGTTGAGAACCACAGATTTAATAAGCAATAAGAACCACTGACTTTTTTTTTTATCATTATCTGGTATGTATTATATTAGTAATAAAGATAAATAAAATAAAAATAAATACAATAAAATAAGGTAACAAATAAAGAAATAAAATAAATGAATGTTGATGCTCTATATACCAGATTTCCCTTGTTATTGGTTATAAAGACTTTTTTCATGTTTTACAAAAATAGATTTGTTCACTTAAAAAATACCACAGAGGGGCACCTGGGTGGCTCAGTCATTGGGTGTCTGCCTTCAGCTTGGGTCATGATCTTGGGGTCCTGGGATCAAGCTCTGTGTCGGGCTCCCTGCTCAGTAGGGAGTCTGCTTCTCCTTCTCCCACTCCCCCTGCTGTGTTCCCTTTCTCGCTGTCTCTCTCTGTCATATAAATCAAATAAAAATCTTTAAAAAAATAAAAAAAAATTAAAAATGACACAGAGACCTTATTCCCCTTTATTAGAGGTAGCACCTAATCACTTTACAAAATCTATTTTTCTTTGTGTGTGGACACAAGCACTTTAAACATGACTTGAATTATTTTCTTCAGAATGTGAATGCACAGTTTTTTCTTCAATGTTTGATATTGTTTAAATATTTTAGGTAAAATGTACTGTTTCTAAAAATGCCCTACAATTCCTTAATTGAAAGAAATAGGGTGTGAGTGCATTCTAAATGCCACCTTTTCTAATCCTTTACTCAATTATTACGCAATGTTCTCCTAGTCTCTAGTCCTCAGGCCCCAAACTATGGAAAACCTTCCAGTCAAAGCACAGAGAATGGTGGTAGAATCCCATAACATACTAACTCCCAAGTAGTAATTTGTACTAGATTCATTTTCATGTTTGAAGTCTTGACTTGATCCTGCAATTAAAAAAGACCTTGGAACACAACTCATATATTTAGTATACAGCATGAGCTTTATGATGCTCTTAATTTATCAGAATTATAAATGTACATATATGCTAATGTAAGAATGCCTTGTTGAGGGCAATTACTTCTAAAAAGTTCTAAAAATTTTAATCTCATATTTGAAAGGGAAACTGGCAATAGTATACACTGCTTTTCTCAAAATTAACAATTCTCAACTCAATATGCTGTTCTTTACAGGCAGGCATGGAAATTATATGGTATAATCACAAAACATGATCAAACAAGTAGATATAGCCATTTCTTAGATTGAAAGTATTGCAATTATTACACTATTGCAAGAGTAGAAGGGAAAAAGAATCGTCATTATCCAATGAATTTTATAGTCATTAATTCCATTTGAGAAAAAACATTTTGTTATTCTGAAAAAGCCCAGTACTTATGTCACTGTGTAACATTTCCTAATATTGACTCTTTTGCTAGGAGCCAAGAAAGCAATTTTTCTTTAGTAAGAAGGAAACTGGTTATAAGAAATTAATATTTGAGGAATAGTCAGATTAAAAACTCTTATATTTTCATCAGGTGCCACATTTTCCCTAATTTCTATGCTTTATGTTTTGTTCTTATAATATTTCCAAAGCATCCAATAAAAAAGAAAAAATGCACTGGGAAGTTCAGGCCCACAGTCCAACCCTTTGTAAGTAATCAAACAAAAATCAGGTATTTATGCTAGTACGTGCACAGAATGGCCAGAGCTGAAGTCCACTAAGAGATTCTCTTAATACAAAAATTCTGGTTGTCCATACAGTCATAAATATAGGCAATAGTTGTAAACCTTAGGGGGAAGCATCACTAAGAACATTTTTGGAAAAGTACTGTTTCATAATCTAATTGAAGATAAAGAAAACTTTTTTTTATTTTTTTAAATATTTTATTTATTTATTTGACAGACAGAGATCACAAGTAGGCAGAGAGAGAGGAGGAAGCAGGCTCCCTGCCAAGCAGAGAGCCCGATGGGGGGCTCGATCCCAGGACCCTGGGATCATTACCTGAGCCGAAGGCAGAGGCTTTAACCCACTGAGCCACCCAGGCACCCCAAGAAAACTTTTTGTAATGTATGATTATAAATAGTTGTGTGTGACTGGTGAATGACATCTAGAAGGATTGCTCAAGGTTAGAGGAAAAACTCTAAGGAATTCTTGCAGCAACATCATGAAATAAGAGCTCTCACATAACAGATTCACTGTGGTTTCCTTCATGAAGCAAGCCTTACATAGGGGAACATGCAACCTTTAACTCTCCAGGATCAGGGAGAGAATTGACCCATACATCTGAGTGCTTTTAGCTTTAGTTCACCCTCTGTTTAAAGAAGAGAGTTACAAGATTAGCTGAATTTGATCATTTTCATTCTCCCTTTCATAATCTCCTGCCTATGTTATAAAATATATGA
This sequence comes from Taxidea taxus jeffersonii, assembly GCA_003697995.1. NCBI lineage: Eukaryota > Metazoa > Chordata > Mammalia > Carnivora > Mustelidae > Taxidea > Taxidea taxus. The sequence continues at coordinate 13,961 of ML104509.1, read as the reverse complement.
TGCTTCCTCTGCCCTTCAAATGGAAGCTAAAATGTATTTTCCAGGAATACAATGTTATGGATACAGTGGACAATTTGTGTAAGTGATCTGAATCTACATTGTATAGATGTAAGAGTTGAAAGAAGACAAAATGTTTCTCATCACAAAGAGTGCACTAGGAATGAGAAGGTTCCGTTGCCTAGGGGTGGGAAATGGGGAGACTGACATTTTGGCCTTGAATCTAGAAAGTGGGCATTTATCTAATATTTTCTCAATAGTTTTGAGCTGATCATCCTTGTCTTTTAACCTCTTTACTACGATTATTTTAATAAAGAGTAGTAATCTTTCTACTACTGTTGATAGATGAGGGCCCTAGTATTGTAAAGATGTCAATTTTTCTCAAATTAGGTTATGGACATAGTATTATTAATAACACAAATCCTAGTCAGATTTGCTTGAATTCATAAGCATCCAGAAGAATAAAAAAGCAAGAAATTAAAGACATTTTTGAAAAAGAAGAATGCTGGAGGACATACTCTGCTTGCTACTAAAAACACAATACAGAGGTTCAAGAATCAAAAAGTAGATCAAAGAAATAGAAAAGGAAATCTAGAAACAAATCTCAATAATTGTAAGCATTTTCTTTTTTTTTTTAACCTTTTTAAAAAAATTAACATATAATGTATTATTAGCCCCAGGGGTACAGGTCCTGTGAATTGCCAGGTTTACACACTTCACAGCACTCACCATAGCACACACATACCCTCCCCAATGTCCATAACCCCACCACCCTCTCCCGACCCCCCTCCCCCCAGCAACCCTCACTTTGTTTTGTGAGATTAAGAGTCTCTTATGGTTTGTCTCCCTCCCGATCCTATCTTGTTTCATTTATTCTTCTCCTACCCCCCAAGCTCCCCATGTTGCTTCTCGACTTCCTCATATCAGGGAGATCACATGATAGTTGTCTTTCTCCCATTGACTTATTTTGCTAAGCATAATACCCTCTAGTTCCATCCATGTCATCGCAAATGACAAGATTTCATTTCTTTTGTTGGCTGCATAGTATTCCATTGTATGTATATACCACATCTTTATCCATTCATCTGTTGATGGACATCAAGATTCTTTCCATAGTTTGGCTATTGTAGATATTGCGGCCATAAACATTCGGGTGCACGTGCCCCTTCAGATCACTACATTTGTATCATTAGGGTAAATACCCAGTAGTGTGATTGCTGGGTCAGAGGGTAGCTCTATTTTCAAATTTTTGAGGAACCTCCACACTGTTTTCCAGAGTGGTTGTACCAGCTTGCATTCCCACCAACTGTGTAGGAGGATTCCTCTTTCTCCTTGTAAGCATTTTCTACATGGCATAGTTTCTATCACAAATAAGAATAAGCAAAAATAATGTTAGCAAACTAAATGAAATAATTTAATAAAACTAAAATTAGGGGCACTTGGGTGGCTTAGTTGTTAAGCATCTGCCTTAGGCTCAGTCATGATCCAGGCTCCTGGGATTGATCCCTGCATTGAGCTTCCTGCTCCATGGAAGCCTGCTTCTCCCTCTTCCCCTTGTGCTCCCCCTGCTTGTGTTCCCTCTCTCATTGTTTCTCTCTCTGTCAAATAAATAAATAAATAAAATCATTTAAAAAACCCCTAAAATTAAAAAATCAAATAAACCACACAGGAAGAAATTTAATGAATGATTCTGTGTGAGTGGGTTAAGTAAACTAGGTCTTAATATTACAACTAAATGAATTTCAGATATGTTATAAAGTAATATCAAGAAATAAAACTACAAAAAGAAGTAATTTATATAAATAGTAATCTAAGCCCAGACTTTAAGAAAAAAGGAAGTAACCACTATGGGAGAAAAAAAATTTGCCAATAGGAAAATGGACCGAAGCTTGTAGATAGAATTGATTGGCAAGGGATATGCATGTGACTAATAAAAACAACAAAAAAAGAAAACATGTTTGCCCTCACTGCCAAATGCATTTCAACTATATATCAACTTAAAATAAGATAACACAATGACCCACAGACTAGTGGGGTAGGGGTTAAAGAAAGTATAATGGGATTTCATGCATAATCTACCCTGCCCCCAGACCATCCCTCACAAGAGGGCTTTTTTCACACAAACTTCCTTGTGAGTTCCCAGTCTAAGGATGATAGAAGAATTGGTCAAGAAGAAGAAAGAAAGAGCACAAGTGCTATCTTACATGAGCAAGTTTATTCCAGGTTGATGTTTCAATGTGATAGTTGGCCTGGAGGAATCATTTTTTTCCATCCCATCTTTTTTCAGCACGATCATGATTCTCTGGAGGAGGATCCCTTCCTGATCTCAGGACTATGATGGTGAGGAAAACAAAAAAACAAAAAACCAAAAAATTAAGATGATGGAAAAGGGAGAGTTTTATAAAATCCATCATCAACAGCCTTTGTATGCACAGTTGGTCATTCAGGAGAAAAGTAAAGGGGTGTTCTTATCATTCTGTGGGCCATGTCTGTGCATCACATTTTCTTTCTTTCTTTCTTTTTTAATATTCCATTTATTTATTTGACAGACAGAGATCACAAGTAGGCAGAGAGGCAGACACACAGAGAGAGAGAGAGGCAGGCTCCCTGCCAAGCAGAGAGCCTGATGCAGGGCTCAATCCCAGGACCCTGGGAACATGACTGGAGCTGAAGGCAGAGGCTTTAGCCCAATGAGCCTCCATGGCGCCCCCACATTTTCTAACTAAAGATTTTCTTTCTAGTAATGGACTTGTAAGCAATAGGGGATGGGTAAGAAGTTATCAGAACCTTTCCAAAACAATCACTTATGACGTAAATGAAGAAATACTGAAAGAGTCAGTCTGATAATGATATCGGTAGTTTAGTTGCTACAAGCTTTCTGTAAGGCATTTAAGGTAGTAAGAGTTTTAAATGCTTTACATATATCTTTTTGATCCAACTACACTTCTAAGAACTACTTAATGAACAAACTTTTTTTTTTTTTAAATGCCTCCTTTGTGCTGAATGTTTTACTAGGAGGTGGTGATGGAGCATTTAACAAGGCAGGCCACGTATTTGCTCTTACAGGACTTACATTATCATGGGACCAGAAGGAGAACAGACAAGAAATAAACATGTATATAAACAAATAAACAGACAAGATATTATAGAAAGTGATATATAGAGCTAAGAAAATAAATTTGTTAGTGATCAGGGGGTTGTCGGGGAAGTTCTTATTGAAGAGGTGATGTATTAAGGTTTTCCAGAGAAAGAGAACCAGTAGGATAGAGATCTATCAACTATCTACCTATTAATCAATTCATTGGTTGACAGATAGATAGAGACCTTCTAAGGAATTAGCTCACGTGCATGTGAGGCTATCAAGTTGAACATCTTTAGGGCAGGTTGGAGACTGAAAATCCAAGGAAGGGTTGATGTTGCAGTCTTGAGTATAGAGGCAGTCTGGAAGCCAAGCTCTTTTCTCTTCTGGGGACCTCAGTCTTTTCTCTTAAGGCCTTCAACTAATTGGATGAGGTTCACCCATATAATGGAATTTAATCTGCTTTAATTAAAATCTGAATGATATAAATGAAATTTCTGTACCTTCTTCTTACTTTTGCTATAAACCTAAAACTGCTCTGGAAACCAAGTCTACTTTTTAAAAATCAGAAGAAACTATCTTATTTTAAAAAGAAGATAGGGGCGCCTGGGTGGTTCAGTGGGTTAAGCCGCTGCCTTCGGCTCAGGTCATGATCTCAGGGTCCTGGGATCGAGTCCCACATCGGGCTCTCTGCTCAGCGGTGAGCCTGCTTCCCCCCCACTCTCTCTGCCTGCCTCTCTGCGTACTTGTGATTTCTCTATCTGTCAAATAAATAAATAAAATCTTTAAAAAAAAAAAGAAGATATTTCCCTGATGCCCAGTGATGTGGAGCACTTTTTCATGTGTCTGTTGGCCATCTGGATGTCTTCTTTGCAGGGATGGAACTAGAGCGTATTATGCTTAGCGAAATAAGTCAACTGGAGAAAGACAACTATCACATGATCTCCCTGATATGAGGAAGTGGAGATGCAACGGGGGTGGGAGTTAAGGTGGTAGGAAAAGTAAAAATGAAACAAGATGGGATCGGGAGGGAGACAAACCAAAAGAGACTCTTAATGTCATAAAACAAACTGAGGGGGGTGGGAGGGGAGAGGGGTTGGGAGAGGGTGGTGGGGTTACATTATATGTTTAAATAAAGCTTTAAAAAAAAAGAAGATAAAATATTAGATGTAATAATGATAAAATTATAGTGTCAAATATAAGTAGCTAAAATTACATCTAGCCGTTAACTTTTCTTTGACCTAAAGAGTCTGTGGTTATGTAAGTACTTTATTTTTTATTTTTTCCATTACTAAAATAATATAATAAACACATTAGAAAGTTAAAAGAATAGAGAGTAATAACAATTTACGTATTACTGGATATTTAGTTTTGCTGATTTTATTTTAATGGAGAATTCACTAAAATCCAAAGTTTGTGATGTATTTCTATCTTTTAATTATAAAAACTATGTGTTATTAGTCCCTTAGTGGAGCATTTTTGTCAGAGGTCAAAAAAGGTTCACTGCTTCATACAGTTTTACATCTTGTGATATGATCTGTAATGTTTAGCCTCTATGATACTGTTGCAGTCTAGTGTTTCACTGGAATTTTTCATTTTCACTTCAATGCTATAAAACTGCAACCTTAAATTTATTGCAATATTTACATATATGGCAGCTGTTAAAACTACAGTAGTTGAAATACACTTAGGGAATAGTTACTAGGGCAGATGTGTACACACACACACACACACACACACACACTTTCAAGTAGGTTACTTATTGTAAAGTTGAACTTCTTTATTCTTGTGGTTAAAAAAAAAGGGCTGATGTATTGCTATTTATGTAGTAAATTTACCCAGTTCCCTGGCTCCATTCATTTATTTTTTTATTCGTATCAATATTCACTGAAAAGCTGATGAAGAGCCTACTATGTGCCAGGCAGTGAGCCAAAGAAAGCAGTCAGGGAAAAGAAACGCATAAAGAGAAAAACAGTATTGCCATATGGTAAGAACTGCTGAAAGGGGGTATAATCCAAGTTCTTTGGAATCACATGGGGGGATGGGAGAAGGTGGCCTTTGCTCTGGATGTGAGTGAATGGATGTATTTCCCAGGCACAGGGAATAGCATTTACACCTGTGTGGAGCTATGAGAGGAGGAAGAACAACAGGAAACAAAGCTAGAAAAAGAGGTTTGGATTAGCTTGTGGTGAGTCTTCTGTGCTGAGCTAAGGAATTTGGAGTGCATATTATAGGTCATGAGAAGTCAACAGAGGCTTCTTTGCATTGGAGACTGTAACCATCAGTTTGTCCTGGGGAGCTCACTCTGCAGCAATGTGAGGACAGATTCCATTAGAAAGAAACTGGTGACCACTTGGGGGGCTGAGTTCAATGCAAGAGATCAGGAGGGCTGCAACTTTGGCCTCGTCAAAGGATGGAGAGGAGTAAATTCATCGGTCAGCAATCGTAACAATATTGAATGATCAATTAAAGGGAGAACAGGTGAGGAAGAAAGAAAATAGAGGATAAATTTTTAAAAAAGAAACTTGGCTATAAAAATCAGATGAATTGAGAAGTAATTTGAAGAGGGGTTACATGAAACAGATTGAGAGATTTGAGCATGTGAATAAAGGGAGAGATACTGGGGGAAAACAGAGGGTAATATGCTTTTCTAAATTGAGATCAATGTGCTTGAAATATTTAAAGTTTATGCAAGAGTGGGAGAAAAAAAGGGTTGCTAGAACTACTTTCATATAGACTAAATAGACTCTGGAAGAAAGGGTAATGGGAATCTGAAGATGGCAAGAAGGAAGGTGCCCACAATGAGATAAAGAGCTTGTCCTTTCATTTCTCAGACCAATAAAAGAATTTCTAGAATGAGCACAGAACTCAGTCTGAAGCAGAAGAATGGGCTGGGGTACTGTGGCTTTATAGTGAGATGTGCTTGCCATTGCCAAAAAAGACAGGTGCTTCCCTTAATGTACACTTTCCAATAGTGTCATCCCTTCAGAGTGATATGCAGACCACTGACCTAAGAATAAAGGCTATGTTCTAGTCCAGACTTTACCACTTTCTGCAAATATGACTTCCAACAAACCACCTGATTTTTAGTTCTGTGAACCTCCATCCTCATTATATATAAAATGGTGGTGTTATCTCCCTTCCTCCCCACTGTATTTTGTGAATAAATGATAATGCTAAGGAAAGGGCACTGAGAACGGTCAGTCATTGTCCAAATGTAAGACTTTCACATGGTCCTTGTTATTATTGTTTTTACCTCCACTCGACTAAAACCGTAGAACTCAAAAACCTGAGAGAACTTACCACCAATACATGATGAATTTAATTTGGCTGGTCAAGAATCTTCAACTTGAATATTTGTGTTTTGCCAATCCCAGGCTGTATATTGTGAATCAGGATAAAAATTGGCAACATGAAACTTAGGGTGTAATTCTTTCCATCACCTGATAGTTCCTTCTATGCACCCAGTCTTAACCCAACCTGATGGCCCTTGGCACCAGAACCAAATTACAAAGTAGATTTCATGAAGACTTTTCAGAATTGTGTGGTCTGCTTTTATGCTTCCAGTACAGAGAAAGGGAAAGAAAAAAAAAAAATGAGGAAGCTCACATTCATACCCAACAGCCCCTTCAACAATTTTTAGCACCTCCTTAGAGGTCCTATCTGATGGAACGCTCCTTTCACTTTCTCAGCTGCAGCCCATGACCTTCATGTCAAGCTCCCTCCTGTCTCAACACTACTCATACCTTCCCGACTACAAGGTAGGAAACAACAAAACATGACCATCCCTTACTTTCCTTGCCTGGCTTCACAACATTCTATCATCAGCAGTTGCAAAATGTACTTATTTGTTTCTTCTCTGTCCTCTTTCATGTCTGTGTAAACTCTGGAACAATAAGACTTTGTCTTATTTAGCATTGTAATGGACCCGGTAAATGGAGGGTATTCAGTAAACATTGCTGAATAAATGAATGAATGCCTCTGTGAAATGAATGTATCAATTCCAAATGTCTAGATCCCTTAGGAGGATTTTAAAAATTAAAAATATAAAGTACTATAGGGACTATTGCTTATAACTGAAAAAATAAATAAAGAATGCAAAATTCAGGCAATGGATGGGCTTTGAATTGAGAGAGCTCTGGGGGAATGGCAGAGCAAGCTAAGGGGCTAGCACAATAGGTAAAACAGCAGGGTCTAAATGGGCCAAATAATCTCTGATCATATAGGAATTTTCCAGTTGTACAACCCCAAATCTTCATCCCATGCAGCCCTTAGTCACAGGCAAACTGGGACAGTTGGTCACCTTGGCTTTTAAGAGTCAGATGCTCTCACGAATTTGAATTTGAATTCTCCATTCACATTTATTAGCAACATGACCTTGAGCAAGACATACTTACTCTCTCTGATTTCAGTTTCTCATTTGTAAACATTCGTAATTGGGAATGGAAATATCTGGGTCAAAGATTTATAGGGATTTTTTTTTTTAAGATTTTATTTATTTATTTGTCAGAGAGAGAGTGGGAGCAAGCACAGCCAGACAGAATGGCAGGCAGAGGCAGAGGGAGAAGCAGGCTCCCTGCTGAGCAAGGAGCCCGATGTGGGACTCGATCCCAGGATGCTGGGATCATGACCTGAGCCGAAGGCAGCCACTTAACCAACTGAGCCACCCAGGTGTCCCTATAGGGATTTTTTAAAAAGGAGTATATAGAAAATCCTTAATACATTTCCTGGTACATAATGAGTGCTAGATAAACAGCAAATGGTATTATTAAAGTGCCTGGCTTATAATTAGCTTCAGTAAATGTTGGCTTAAAGAGGAAGGAGGATGCTAATTCTGGACTATTTTTTGTGACTTGGACAATGACTTTTCATAACAGAATTATACTATCTCTAAAGGTTTAAAAAAGAACACTTCATGAAACATTTGTAATACTAAATTTGCCATTCTGTTTGCTGAGTTTTATCACCATTTCTTCATTTAGAAGAAAAGCTTTTTTTTGGCCATAGTCTTTTATTATTTTTTTAAACTGTGTAGTACATTAAAAAATAAGAAGTAAAAATTATATGAACATTTACAAAATTTTAGACATTTTAAAACATTACTTAAATGTGTTTTATCTGTCAGTACAAACAATTTACTCAAAGTCCTTCAAATAAGGTTGATGTAGGCTGGGAATACTATATTTTAGAAAGGCATAATTCTTCTCATCAACAAAAACAAATGTTCCAACCAGTTTTATGAAATAAAAGCCTTTCATATAGTCACTTGGAGTTGATTTGGGGGAAAAAAAAAGTTCTCTTGTCTGTTTCTGTTAATGCCCACGTGAGTTTTAGTAGTTGCAACTGAAATCACAAAAACCAGGGCTTGATGCTTAGCTGGCAAAAAGCCAGGATAATGAAATTAATAACATATGCTGAAGAACCCATTTGTAACAATTTTTCCATTTAAAAAAATGAGGCAGCTCAAAGTTACAGACAGGGCTTTCTCCCCCTTCCCCCACCCCTTTATTTTCTTTTGCCTTTAATATGTCTGAATGTTGAAGTCAATGGTTCTTAGTTACTTTCACAATCCACATGACTTCAACATTTAAGCAACCCTGTAGCTGTTAGACAGTTTATTTTTGTTGTTGTTTTTGTAAGTTTTTTTTAGATCAGAGTTGAATTATTTGAGTCTTAGCCAACCTCAGATACTCCCCAGTTTGGAACCAAGCCTTATACTAGGGACACTCACTAAGACACTGTCTTGGTCGTGTTGGCTGGTCTCACCTGTCAGCAACCTGTCATGGAACTTTTTGGCAAGGAAACTCTCAAATCACAGAGCCCATGACCAAAGGTACACATAACTCAGTTAAGAGGAGATCCTCTGAAGACCTCTCTTAGAAGTTTACCCTCAATTTATGCAGATCCCCAGCAAGCCTGGTAATCTAATTTGCTAATTTATAACAAATTAGTGGTGGCAAATTAGGAGGAAAAAACAGATGGATAGTAGCAAAATGTACTAACTGACAGCTAAGGAGGGGTTCTTGGACATGTTAAAACCAGCAATTAAGGAGCCAAAAACAAAACAAAACAAAACAAAATAGTGCTATCATTAGTAGAAGAAGAACTTTACCAACCAAACAGTTTGGAAGGGCGTCACAGAATTTTAGGAAGTAGTAGGCTCTAAATTATTATTGTATGGTGATAGGTGTTATTGTAGGTACACCTAAGTCATAAGGAAACATCAACTTTACTACTCACTGTTGAAGAACATGGGCAAGATGGTCATGCATTTTTTCACAGGTGTTAAAGATATATTTTGTATATATATCTTTATTATAAATCAACTTATATATTATAAATGTATTTGTGTTATTGTATCTGCATAGAAAATGATCAGGAGGACACACAACAATAATGGATCTCTGGACAAGGTGCTAGAGGGTAAAAAAGTAAAGAAGACCTCCACTTCATATACTTCTGCTTTGCCAAAATTTTTGGAAGGAGCATGTTTACCTTCATAATAAAAATATTTAAATATTTTCTAAGAGGGGTGCCTGGGTGGCTCAGTGGGTTAAAGCCTCTGCCTTCGGCTCAGGTCATGATCTCAGGGTCCTGGGATCGAGCCCCGGATCAGGCTCTCTGCTTGGCAGGGAGCCTGCCTCTCTCTCTCTCTGTGTCTGCCTCTCTGCCTACTTGTGATCTCTGTCAAATAAATAAATAAAATCTTTAAAAAAATATTTAAATATTTTCTAAGAAAGCTAAAGCATAACAGCACTTTGACCCATGAGCACTTTATCAGTCACTGTAAGCCAGAAAGATCTTGGGGAACAGGGTCAATATTCATCCTTTCAACACACATACATTGAACCTCTGTTCTGTGCTATATCTCTGTATGATATTTCTATTCTATATGCTGGAATGAAAATATAATTAAATGTAGCCCAGTCTCTCAAAGAACTGATAATCAGGTAAGAGGCTGAGAAAATACGAAAAGTGTGATGTGTGGCATGAAGGAAGTGAGAGCAGAAAGCTTAGAGCCTGTGGTCTTGAAGACCAAACAAGACAGTGTTGCTGGGTGGCCAGTGGAAGCAGGGGAGCATCAGGGAATGGCAAGATAGAAAAAAGGGCTTTGCCAAAGGGGTAACAGGGAGAGATGTGAAAATAAACTGCAGTGCTATTAGAATGTTACAGGGGTCAGAGACATCTGCACAGTGGCCCTGGTGTGGGGCCCAGCTTGTTCCATTGAAGGTAACCATAATAAACACAGATACCACAAAAAAGCCCTTGATAGTGTCTCTGTGGATTGACTCTTGCCCCAACCCACTATTTTCTTTGTGGCCCAACTCCCTCTGCTATGACCAGACACTAGGGCCCTTGAAGACAGCACCAAGCTAATGCAAGAGATACAGACACATTTAACAAATGCTCTTTTAATGTATACCTATTTTCAGAAAGCACTGGTAATTTGTAAAGGGTTGACCTTGTAGCTCTGCCAAGTTTCTCGCAGATAAGACACTTAATATTGCCCTCCACATCTTGAGCTATCCTTTCTTTTGCATTTCAGTTCAGGAATAAATAATGAAAAACTTCAACTAAATGTTCTTCCCAATCCAAGGAGAAGGCCACAACATTTGGCTGTAGGGTCTTATGTGCCTCTCACCCTATCTCAAAGGTAAGAAAGAGAAACAAACTATCAAAAGTATGCCATCATCTTGAAGTTTCTCCCTACACTGGCTTTGGGAGTTGATAGGGCTATACTGGGTGTGTGTATGTGGTGGGGGGGGGCAGAGATAGTTGGGGGAAGAAGCGATACTTATTTGAAGATTGTCACTATAATGGGGCACCTGGGTGGCTCAGTGGATTAAAGATTGTCACCATAAGGAGTAGTAGACCCATTCCTCACCTCTAATGCATTTGAGCTCTGTAGCACAAATTAAAAATAGCATATTATGAGTGCTGTCTGTTGTAGTGACAAAAGACAAACATCACACAGCAAAGTTCTTTTGGAGGAAATATGCAAGAGTCATTGAGCACATATGGTTGATATCAGCAAGAAAGGTGGTGTGACGGGAGAAAGGAAATCAGCTGTGTGTGTGGAAGGGGGGGATGCACAGAAAGAAGAATAGAGGAAATGAATGACATTAAAAGTCAGTGAATTGGCCATGCAGACGCACTTAAGGGGGACAGAAAACTGTGAGCATGGGGAAGAATGTGCCAGTGGGCAAATAGGTTATAGACACTGCCTATCACAGCATGTAACTAAGAGAAAGAGTACTAGGGACCAGAGAGAGAAGCTGTACATCACGGAACAAAATACAAATGGAAAGAAGGATTTGTGGCCCCAGACATGGTGGACTGAGGTTGTAAAACCCAAGTTTCTTAAATAGTTCCATGAGGTCTTTAAAAATCATACTTGAAATAAGCAAAGCCTGACTAAGCAAGTTTTAAAGCTGTTGAGGAAGAAAAATAGTCATTTGCTGTTAACTAGGACATTAATGTAGTAAGAAGATAAGATTGAGATGTTTGAGATAATAAACCAATATGGAAGCAAATAAAGGACACTTGCAAACCAGAAAAAATCCAGAAACTTGTAAAGATGGGGAAATAGCCCAAATTTTTCTACCCCCAGCTCCTGGCACAGAGCTACTGAAATCCTCATTGTTTTCTATGTGGTAAGAGCACTTGGAGCATCTTTTGTTCTATTGATTCTGAATGGGCTCCTGGATGGGGACTTGTCAGCACAAAGACCAAGCCATGCCAGGAAGCTTGGAATTTTCAACCCTACCCTTGTCCTTCAGAGAGGAGAGAGGGACTAGAAATGAAGTTAATAATTGGTCATACCTACATGAGGAAGCCTCCATAATACTTCAATAGTAGGGGGTTTAGAGAGCTTCCAGATTGGTGAGTACATCTACACTGGGAGGACAACATCCTTCAGCTCATAAAAAGACAGACGCTACTGCCCTCGGGACCCTCCCTGGCCTTGCTCTATGTAGCTCTTTATCTGGCTGTTCATCTATATCCTTTATCATATCCTTTTATAGACTAGTGGATGTTAAATATTTCCCTGAGTTCTGTGAGTTGTTCTAGCAAATTAATTGAACCCAAGGAGTGGGGGGGAGCCTCTGATCTATACCCAGTTGGTCAGAAGCAGGGGTAATAATCTGTGTTTGAGACTGTCATCTGAAATGGAAAGTGGATAGTTTTGCAGGACTGAGCCTTTAAGCTGTGGATCTGACAGTATCTCCAGGCAGGGATAGAATTGAGTTAAAATGTAGGACACCTGGTTGGCGTCACAGAGAATTGCTTGTTGAGGCGGAAAACCCCTACACATTGGTGAAGGGAAGTGTCAGAAGTGTTCTGTGTGGTTAGTAAAAGAGAGTCACAGGAGAGAAACCCAGAAAGGTTTTTTTCTGGGTTTTTCCTTACATGGTAGGTTTTTCCTTTATAGAGTTCTATAAAAAGGAATTGATAGCAGTCAAAGAAAAATCAGTGTAGGAGGACAGAGTGTAGAAAATAAGAAACACAATCAAACAAGGCTTCATTGCCAAAGAAAGGAAAGACCAGGATATTTTCTATATTTTTATCTTCCATAGTGACAAACACAATCCAGGCGTTCTTCCCAGTACTCTACACGTATGGGATCATGACACACACAACAGTCCTATGAGCTAATTATGCTATGATTATCATCCCTAAATGAAATGAATGGATGAAGAAACCAAAAGCCCAAGGCTTTGAGTGTCTTTTTCAAGGTAACCAGCTAGGAAGTGACAAAGTGGTTTAAACCTCGACGCCTTTCACCTCTGTGCTATATTAACTTTTTCCCTCAGCTGTAAGAGCCAGCAGAGTCTGGAGGGCTAGTGCATTTTTCTCATTCAAACATATGTGACACAATGATCACAATGAAATTAGAGCAGAACTCCTCTGTGATCATCTGATTTTAAATGATCTTTATTTAAATATATTTATCCCCACCCCTTTTTTTCTTTCCTTCATAAAATAGGCATTTATTGATTGTCTATTCTCTCCATAGATGTGTTTGGCTCCATGGAAAAAGCAGAAGTTAGAGAACATATTTCCTGTTTTCAAAGACTATGCACTAATTGTAGAGGCTAACTATTGTAGTAGCAATCCCAATATTTCAGTGTCTTCTTACAATAAAATCTTACCTTTCCCATGACAGTGAGGCTTGCATGGGCAAAGGAAGTAGACATAGAGGGACTCTACTCCAGAGCTGACCAGTAACACACACTTTCTCTACTGAGGGATGATCCATCCCCCAGGAGCCAGCACCAACCAGTTGGTTGGTGGGGAGTGAAAAGAGAATCAGCTTTGGGAAGTTTGTAAAAGCCAGATTGGAGGAGTGCACCCACTTGAGGATCTCATTTCATTGGCCAGCTCTTGGGTTCAAGACCACACCTGATGAGAATGTGGCACCCAAGAAGAGTCAAGAAATACCTGTCCTGGTCCAAAGTCAAGAGAAGACTCCGCTTGCTTTTACAGTTGGTAGCAATCACTATATTGGTGGAATTAAAGAGGAATTAGAGAGGAAAAGAGAAACTGCTCTGGGGTGTGCATGCGGGAAGGGATTTAACTCAGGAGATCTGAGACTTACAAAACCACTGGAAGAGCAGGTTGTGCAAAGGTCTAGGAAACTGCTGCCAATGTTTAAGAAATCAGGAAGGGGGGGGCGCCTGGGTGGCCCAGTGGGTTAAAGCCTCTGCCTTCGGCTCAGGTCACGATCCCAGGGTCCTGGGATCGAGCCCCACGTCGGGCTCTCTGCTCGGCAGGGAGCCTGTTTCCCTTCCTCTCTCTGTCTGCTTCTCTGCCTGCCTGTCTGCCTACTTGTGATCTCTGTCTGTCAAATAAATAAATAAAAAAATCTTAAAAAAAAAAAAAA